>JAVQKC010043718.1:0-14784 GCA_036025475.1 Philypnodon macrostomus
TGTCAAGTTTTGGTGGCGGGGCCTCTTAATTGCTCGTTAACAATATTAAAACCCTTAGAAATCACACAAGGTCTGATTAAGGTCCCTGTTGGTGACAGTTGTAGCAGACGTATGGGGCCTTTTCGCTGATATACACCTTGCTGTCGGGGACAACAGCACAAGCCTAGTTTGCCTATGTACATTAACTATACAATTGCCCGGATCCCCCTTCCAAAATTCACGCGATTTTGTTTATGTTCAGCGGGATTTTTGGCTCAATAAAAGTGCATCAGAACATGAATTTGTGAATTTTTACATCGGCGAAAGCGGTGTGTCGTGGAATCACGACGGTTTTCGTCCGCGTCCGCAGATCCTAGCTGTTAACAGGAAGTCGGCCATTTTGAATGGAATTTGGAAGGTCAGGTATATTTGACAGCCTCTAACTTGCACATACTTTGCCCGATTAGGCTCTAACCTGAAATACCTAATTACCCCCCGGCCCTGAACACATCTGACTAATATGATGGCAGTTACCAAGTAAAAGGTATAAATAAGTCAAATTATCCAGAAATACTCAGTTATCTATAGATTGTAAACATAGAAACAGATGTTTAATGCAGTGCATCTTGAATATTGAAATATTTTAAACACCTAATACTAACTAGTGCTGTCCTCTGACCTGAGTGTCTGGACAGTGAAGCGGGTTCTGGCGGGGGTCCCAGGGCCTGGCTCAAACTGAAGGATGTGCTCCATGTTGAAGGACCAGATGGAGACATTGACAGGAGATGGGATAATCTCACATATCACTGCATAATAAGACACACACATTAACAAGAACAGTATATGGCTGCAAAGGGTTGTTTCAGTGATATCTCCATTTTATTTATGATATGTAATGCTCCTACATCTACAGGGTTGCACTTTACTATCTTACCTTACTTATATTTACTGTATATACTGTATAGTGCAGTGTTTCTCAACCTTTTTTTGAGCCGAGGCACACTATTTAGTCAAGAAAAATCTCATGGCCTCATCTCATACCCTGCCCGTCACCATATTGTAACAAGTCTGGACAATGGCAAATTTACTATAAAATAGTGTGTTGGGAAACAATGAAGTTAAATATGATAACTTCTCAAGGTAGACCTGACAGTCACTCAAGGGACACTAGTGTTCCCTGGCACACAGGTTGAAAAGGCTGTAGTGTATAGCTACTTGGAGCAACTGGAGGGTTGGCAGCTCAAATCCTACTTGAATCTGTGCATACTGTTGTTGTGTCCTTGGGCTTAGCCGTCCATTGCCTGTATGAATGTGGTTGTGTAATTGTTGCTTGTTGGTGGTCGGAGGTGGAGGCTGTAGGACAATATGGCTGCCATGTCTCTGTCAGATTGCTCCAAGCAGCTGTGGCTACAGAGGTGGCTTATCACCATCAGTGTGTAACTGTATTCACAACTCTGCTCAGTCTAAATATTAACTTAATCCTCCATCTAGGTCCAAACCAGTATACTGATCTGAAGAAAGGTCCCCTGACACTGAACTGCCTTGGCACACTTCTCCTTGACAGGTTGACATTTAAGGATTGGTCAAATGCCTAAAAGAGTATACCTCAAAGAGAAACTAAGATTGGCTTTGATGAAAAAGGGCATATTTAAAACATAGTCACATAAAGGTGGTAAAGAGAGGCCTCATGGCAGGTTTTCAGTATGCCTTGAAAATGTGCCAAGCTCCCATAGGCTGTTTACTTAGACTATTTAAAGCTTAAATACATGATCTCAGGTAATATGGTTTTGATGACCTTAAGGACCCCTCTAGCCCCTGGGCCCCACTGTAGGTGCCCTGACTACACTGCCTGGTCTAAGGTTTAAGAACTTGTTGATTATAAAAGCAGACTAGAACTAAGAGCTATCTATTTTGGATACATGCAGGTTACTATTTTACAGTTTGTAACAGACACAATATATTTATCTAATACAAGCTGTTTTGTGGCGATCCCACTCGATAAACTTACAATTTTGACACCTGTCAACCTGTTGGGGTTCCTTCTTCTGGGATATAAACAAAGTCTTGACACCCTCACAGCTGAACACACATTTTCTCAAATCAGATATGTTGTTAAATGGTGGCAACAATGGTTTTCTGGGTGCGTTTGTTGACTGTGCAGGAGAAGGTACGAGTGGTTTGCCACATCACTTATAGGTAAATCCCATGGTGAATCTGTTTTCAGCTTTTCGAGAGGACTATAGCTCGACATAATTAATTACTCAAACATGCGGGAATGAAAGAAAACATAATGTTGGGTATGTGCTTAAGACAGAAACAGCATTATTTCAACTTGAGCTCTGAAAAGACGATTTTGCATAACATAAGACCATTGAATGTGTAAATGTCATTTTATGCATCTACAGTACATCTATCTACCTAATTGCACACAGCTGTCAGTACATAGACTAAATGGACTGATAGAGACAAATTAATTAATTAATCATGTATTACCGGTCTGAGATAGCAGCAACATCAGCGTCCACACACACATGTTGAATCCAGACCCTGTGTTTGTGTTCACTGCTGTGTTTGAGATTAGACTAGTTTCTGTTTCCAGTGAAGTCCCTCCTTCAAACCTCAGTTGCTTCAGTTGTGTGGTTTCTCTACCTTTTCTTTTTTCATATATCTCTTTCTGTGCAACTGTAGTCCTGGTTTAGAAGCTGTATTATTGTTGTTGTTGGTTATAATAGCCTTAGATTATACAGTAAACTATATTGTATAATCTACATTATTTCTGATTCAGTCTGGTTGAACTAAATCTTTATTAAAATATAATAAATATTGTAAACAATATAAAATCTGTTTACAAACTACATGCAACCACACACCCACAGCTTCTGTTTCAATATTTATTTTTTTGCTTTGCAAGAACATAAACAGTACATGTACAAAATTTGATAAATACAGCATTGGTCAGGATTTTGGAAATTCAAAATTTCTCAATTGAAATTTCTAAAGAAGCACCACATGATGATAGTGACCCTAGTGATGGGGTTAAAAAAATATAAAATAATACATATTCTAGGAGGTACAGCAGATGCAGTTCTAATGCTAAGACAGAGACCGTCATGTCCACAGTTCACAGTCTGATCATCCTTTCCTATACCCAGGAGATGACTAACAAAAGCCAGATTCAAATGTGTAGACGTCCGCTACGACGTTCTACACATTTTACATCTGGGATGGCTCTATTGAAAACAGTTGTAAAGAATTGAAACTTTCACATCTCACAAATTGGTGTATTTTTGTGATATTGTTGCTTCATACTTATTTACAGTTGTAAAGCCATGTGAAATAACACCCAGACATGCCTGGTAAGAAATGCTGAGTAACAAGCTAACCCAGAAATGACTTGACTTTGATGTGTATCTAAATAAAAAAAGATTTTAGATTATCTAATGAAATAGCATTTTATATCTTGTGCTCTATAAGTGCTTTTGGTTATTAAAATTAGGAAATACCCATGGTTTAGAAATAGTCAGAGAAAGAAAGGCCTAATTGAGTCGAACTTCAGGGTGAAATAAAAAATATATATTTAAAGCAGTATAAAACATAGCGTAATAAAACATGTTTACAAAATATAGGTATAACAATCAGTATCGGAAAAAAATTGGCAATATAAATATTGGTACCGAGATCCAACAAGAAATGTAAAAACGGTGCATCTCTAATTCAAATACTGTATTTGTATTGCTGGGTTGCAGGTTCTAGAATGTGATGATGTCATACCCTCAGATGGGGGGCATGAGCCAGAATTCTGTGTTAACTCGAATGTTAGAATGTTTATAAGAAATATCCCTCCAAAAATCTACAAATGTTGAATCTGATAATTATTTATAGTGACAAGGTCCATTACCCCCTTATTTCTATCCAACCACACAGAATCTGCAGATTAACAACAGTCCAGGGCTATAGAATGTTGCGATGTTACCTGTGACCCAGCATTATTTTAACAGAACATGCTCCTGTAAACACAATGAATTCAGTCATGACCCAAAGTAGGTGTGGGTAATATGGGGATCAAAAAATCTAAAAGTATGTGAATCTGCTAACCTGGGAAGAATACTGAATCATGATACAGTGCATTCAATTATATATATATATGACATGACAAAAGACATGATGAGGTCCAGTTTGATTAAATGAAGGATCCATTGAATTATTTAGAATTAATGGCTCATGTATCCAGTCTGTGCATCATATTCCTCCTCTTGCTCCTCGTCCTCCTCTGTGAGCTCACACACTGGAAGCTCGGGCTCAGGCTCAAACCCTGGGCTGTGGGTTCTCTCCACTGTTTCTCTGCCAAAGGTAAGAGTCAGCAGATTCACCTCGTCTGTCTCCTCCAACTTCACCTGACTGCTCACAGCGCTCTGATTGGTGGAGGGGCATGTAGATATTGAAGAGCTGAATGATGCTTTAGTTGTGTATAGTGGTAGGATAGCGCCCACTCTGTCCATGGAGTTTTTTACATCCTCCTCATCATCACTGCTGTCTGTGTCAGAGCTGCAGTTCCCCGTCTGTCCAGTGGGGGGCGTTACTATCACGATGTTGCGCAGAAAGGAGTCCGAAAGGTGAAAGAGAACATTCGTTGGCTCCTCAGAGTGGCGCACTGAGTTCTAGGCAGACACATATGGAATAAAATAATTTTTTCACATAACCAGTGGAATAAAGGTGTCATTGATATTTGTTTATATTTATTACATTTTAATGGCATTTACTATTATTTTTTTACTTTAATTTTTGCTGACCATTATAAAAAATGTTAAAAGATTTTTTTGTAGAATTATTCCCTTGCATTTCAGCAAAGCAAAGTAACCAATAAAAATTGTACATAAAATTATTTTGTTGTTGATTTTTCTCTTTAATTTCAATTCAGAAAAAAAGTGTAAAAAGTGATATGTAGGAAAATTGACAAACAATAACTAAAATGACTTACTGTTTTTCTTTTACATAAATTAACTGATGTAAAAACTTAATAAAAATAACTAAAATATATTATTGATTGAATATGTTTTTTTTTCTTTCTTTTTTACTGTTGGCAACAATGTACATTAGTAAAAACTTGGCATTTTGTGGTTTCCCACAATTACTGGTGAGGCATATGTCTCGTTTTTTTCAATATCGATATCTGTTAATGAAGAGATGGGGCTCACTGTAAGATGGAAACTAATGATAAATGGAAATTGAAACCTTTGAATGTGAAGTGAATATGAACCGCAGCGGCTTTAACTGCTTAAATAACCCACTCACTGTCTCGCTAAGGAACTAAAGGTCATTTATACTGATATAATGATTAACCGATATTCAAATTTGAATTCCTACAGATGTCTGATTCACAAGTTTACGTCACATGTATCTAAATATGATATAGGGACACGGGTAAGAGAAAATAAAAAAATTAAACTAGTGAAAAACTACTTTTCACACCAACTAACTAACTAACTAACTAACTAACTAACTAACTAACTAACTAACTAACTAACTAACTAACTAACTAACTATGAGCTCACCAGGTCTAAATCAGATGTAACCAGGACTTGAACAGGTCTCTACACCTGGTCTAAACAAGGAATTAATCAGGTCTAGTACAGGTCAAATTCAACCTCCTCTTCCAGAGAACTGCTAAAGACTTCTGAATACACAAGGAAGAGCTCAAGTGACACCAGTGGGAACAGTTTGAGAACCACTCTTCAATACTTCATTACCTTTATGACTTGTATGGCTTTAATGAATGAATTGTATGTAGTAATAATAATAATAATATAAATGAGATTTTATTTTTTACCTCACACTATTACAAGTGCTAGCACAAGTTAAGTATTATTTAACAGATAATTGATTATTTACAAAGCATTACTTGTTTTTTCCCCCTCTGTCGGTGTCTTTTATAAATTAATAAACTGGCTATCTACATTACAGCACTTAAAAGTAGCTGAAATATTAATATGGCTGCATTAAACATATGTCAATAAAAAGACAAATCTATGAACACACAAAGACATGAATATTTTTAAAGAGTTTTGCAGAATTAAAAAACATCCACTGTTTTGGACATCCCCGGCGTTCCCCACACTCTAACCACAGCCCCGCTCACTGTTCTCTGTGTACGCTTCAGCCTCTGAGTCTTTCCTGTAAATTACTGAGAAATCGGCTAAAAACCCATTTGAGCTCAACACCACATATGTCGCTTTCAGAGGTCAGTAGAAAAAACAGGAACAATAACACTCATCTGTTTCTTGCTCTACTACTGTATCACTTCACGGAAACATGTGACAACAAAATAATGTCATAATTCTAGATTATGTTTTGTTATCTGAATGTCTAAATAAGCTTACCAGTTATTCTCTTGCTTCATTGCCTAGAGTTTTTATGTTTTAGAGTAAACAAGTGATATGCAATGACTATGTTTCAATATAATTATGAGTAACAATATCTGGATGTATAGTTAAGGCTTTATTAACCATAGGTATAGTTAAAATTCCATTTTCATTTAAAGCAATTATATCTGGTTGCAATAGGCAAAACTACATTTACTGACCCAGGACTGAACCACCAGCAATTGGGACAATTGAGACTGCATTAGGGCTAATATTATGATCATTTTGTTTTGTTTTTTTGGTCATAGCATAATTATAAATCTTTGTCAGATGAAGTCAACAAGTGTGACACATGTTTTCTTCAAAGTCACATGAACAAAGAAGAAGAAACTTAAAAGACTAATGGTTCTTTTTCATGCATTGTGTTTAAGCTGGATGTTTTTTTCTGCTTAGACTTCTAGAGAAGGTTGGTCCACATGTTAACAGTGGTTCAAAACACTGCTGCATTTTGTTACCTGTAATTACTAAAAACATCTATTTATTTAACTTCACTTATCCCTGTTAGGGTCAGCAGGTGACTGGGGCCTGTTCCAGCAACTATGCAGTTAGTCATAGAGCTAACACATAGCCATACACAGACAGTCAACACTTCCCTTTTTCACTAGGAGCAATTTACAGTCACAAATTCACCTAAAACATGCATGTCTTTGGACGGTTGGATTGGAGGACATCTATACTTTGCTCAGTGAGATTATATATGGTCAGCTTGAGGATTGACTTGACTAACCACTCTTCCACTGTGCATCTCTACTCTGAGCTCATATCTTTGAATCTTATTTACTTATTTTTTACAATTTCATAATATCAAAGAAGTGTTATTTACTTCAGTATCCTTACTATATAATTTTAAGATTTTGTTTAACTTTGACCGTGGCCACACATTATTTGATGCCGCTGTGATGGACAGTGTCTCTCACCAGGACAGAAGGCATGGCTAGATTCCTGACGCAGAAGAACCCAGTCAGGTATAGAAAAGCCAAGAGCAGCAGAATGACCAACACGGAAATGATCAATGGAGCGGCCAAGAGAAACTCTGAGGAGAAATTAGCATATGCACTCATCAAACACTCATCGCAGTCTCAATGGAAAGGTCCACATTTTTACATATCATTTCTTAGCAAATTGTGTTGTGTATTTTAAATTAGTTAAAAGAGCACAGGCAATTACTTTAGTACTTGATTAATATGGTTATTATATAGTATGTTTCCTTTAATGCACTATTATGACAGTGAACAAAAGTGGAATCATGTAGTGAACAAAAAAGACTAAATCTACTAAATCTAATATATGGTATCTACTCTATTTATTATTACATACATGGTTAATGTATCTAAATTGCAGATGATGATTAAAGTTTTTTTTTAATTACTTGACAATTACTTTATTAATGATATGTTGGGGAGGGGAGCAAAGTTTAATTTAGGTTATATCTGATCTATGTATCTATGACCCTCACTCTGCTAAAATTGCAAGCATACGCTATTTAGAGCTACCAGTGTCAATGTTGGTTAGTAGCCAAATTATAATAATAAGGTTGTAATATGGAATGTTCAAAATTCTGGAATGGAGGCGACTGGAGCAAGTTAACTTCACAAAACAGTAGGATTTGTGGTGAGGGATAGAATAATTCTGAGCATACAAAGAAAAACTATTGTGGTCATCATAATTTCTGTTAAGAAACTGAAGAATTTTGCAATTTAGTTTTGTATACTAATTACATTACAGTACATTAAATAAACATACAATGTGTCTCAACCTCCAGTTGCCTTAATTCCGGGATTTAGAACTCTGAAAGGGTCTATAAGCCAGGGACATTATTCTCATATTTTCTCTCACATTAGTGTGGATTCTCTCAATGTGTCCAAAATTTTTCATGGAGTCATTGATTTACCTTTTTCAGTTACAGAGGAGTTGGGGACATGGACACATTGAGGACTGGTGAAGTTGGAGTGACGAGGGACGATGTCATCAGAGAAGCGAACAGAGACGCAGTACTTAGAACCGGCCCCCAGCACAGGGAAGAGCTGTGGCTGGAGAGACCACACCTGATGTTTTTCCTGGATACAGGGCAAACACTGGGTCAACTGCTGCCTTTAAATATTTGCAGTTTGATACAGGTTTAAAACAGAAATTGTGGCATTAATTCCATCTAATCCATTAAGATCTTGGGGACAAACTATTGGGAAGTAGGACTGCACAATTAATTGAAGATTCATCATTACAATATCAGCATAGCCATTATTGCAAAACTAAAGAAATTACATAAATTGTATGATCCTATCCTCACAGTGTTTTATTTATCCAATCAAAAAGTTGTCCAGACAAAAATAAAAATCTAGTCTTGCTTTAGTCCACAGTTTAGAATTAATAGTAATGCATCAATTTAAATAGTGCTTTTCTAGACAGTCAAAGTCGTTTTACAAATGCATTATTTATTCACCCCACAGTCCCACACAGAGGTGGTAAACTACCTTATGTAGCAACAGCAGCCCTGAGGCAGACTGACGGAGCTGTAGCAGCCATTCTGTGAGTCTCTTTGACCACCCAAACACCATCACGATAACACATTCACACATAGGCAAGTAGTCTTGCCCCATGGCACAGTGAAGGAATGCACACGTTTGGTACTGGTTGAGGTTATTCCAAATATTGCGACTTTTAATAACTTATTAATAAATTTTACAATACTCAACACTGTTATTGTAAGGTTTTCGGATATTATGCAGCCCTATATAAAAAGCCATATAAAGTTGTTGTACCGGGGCGTGAAGAGAGGCACTGTTCTGGACCTTCAGCTCGTACTGGAAGGAGTTGTAGATGGAGTGGAGGTGAGGGAGCGGGGCGTCCATGTACACACACAGAGAGGAGTTACACAGCGTCACCCGCAGGTCTGGAGGATCCAGTTTAGCTGAGGCAAAATCAAAAACTTTGTCATTTGTGACGTATGTGATGAATTTACTTATAGTCTAATTATTTCATAGCCTATATGAAGAGTTATTTTAGGTGAGCCTGTTGTCATAATACAGATAATAAACATTAGGCGTGTAACAATATTGACAATATTGCGGTAGTATGCCCTCATATCATTGTGGTCTGGTCAAACAGTGTCTTCAGGCAAAAGTTTCAACACCGCAACAACACACAATATGCCATTTAGCAGGAGGCAGCCACATGGCACAATGACAGTAGTTTCGTGAGCTGACACGATTGTCAGATACTTTGTTTAGATAATTAGCCGTGTGGATTTGCATCTTTGAATGTTATATTTGGCATATTTAACACATCGCAAATGATTAAAATATACTGTATATTTAATGCAAAATTAGTAAAAACACAACAACTGGACAAAGCTTTTAAATGATTATGTGATGATGTCAACGGGCCGTCCCATTTCTAATGGGTGCAATTGCAGTACTAGCCCTTACCCATCTGTTTAGAGCACTAGACTGGGCCTTAAAATATGACAATAAATGTTGTAACTATGACTGATCAAAGCATTTTATATTGTGAGTCTTGTTATTATAGCTACCTCACCATATCACAATAAATATCGTATTGTGAGGTCCATATCGCAACAATATGGTATTGTAAGATTTGGGTATTGCACATCTATAATAAACATTCATATTATACCATATACATTGTAATATTACATGCTCATATGCTGATAAGTAAAAAGAACATACATTTTTGTTATTATTTTGAGACCTCAGCACTTTAGAATTTGTGGGTAAATTGTGGGCTTATTCGAGAGAGGGGGGTTGTGCTTACTGTCCTTGATGGGATAGAAGTCCCTTAAAGAGGTGGAGGACTCCCCAGAATCGAGCTGTGCTGTCACCAGGGTGTGGTAGTACTCTTTTGGGTCAGAGAAGGCTTCTGTGAGGTTACACACCAGAGGGGCCACTATGCGCTCACATCCAGCCACCACCTTAGAAGAGTGGCCCCTAAAAAGACACCACAGGGGGGTTAGACTGTGCGGATTCAGACAATTGACCAAAATGTTTTATAAAATGTTTAAACTGTAGGAGTTAAAATTAGATACACAGGTCTCATGGTATATGGATAGCAAACAGGTCTATGTCAAATTCATATAATAGGAGAAAATATAACTTCTATTCCCTATGCAAGGGTACAATATATCATCCAGCCCTAGTAGATGTCTTTTCATTATATTTTTTTCTGATGAATAATGCATGAAGCATTAATTTTTTTTCCTAATAAAAATACTGTTGGTGCTGCACAATATGAATAAATATTCAATATTTGATAATCATTTTTATAACAAGGTAAAGACAAGAAAAAAAATAACAATTTATAAATTTTTTACATTGCATAGATTTCGCTTCTAATACTTTCTATCACAATAAACATAGGGTTTGTTGGAGACCTGTCTTTTCTGAAGGTGACCCTGTAGGTGACTCCAGGGGGTGTCCCGGCCCCTCTGTCCCAGCGCAGGACATGGTTGAAGTTAGCTGACTCCACATCCACATTCACTGGAGCAGGAGGTCCACTGAAAGCTGCAGACCACAAACTGCAACAATCACTTTCTCATTCAAACCAATTTGCATTGGATTGTACAGCATTTTGAACTCAAATCCAGTGGCAGATTTAGCAGTATGCCCTCTGTATTTGACACTTTATAAGTCCTACCTGAAAATTCTTAACTATACAGAGAAAACGACACACTGGTACGGCATATTGGATTATAATGCTATTTTACTAAGACATATTTATTTTATGGGGCCCTGGAAGTTTAGGGCTCTAAGCAGTAATGTTAATGTCAGATTAGTTGACGTGGATAAGTAAAAACATGTATTTATTTAATCTATAGTTGTTTCACTGTTTGTAACAGCTTCCTAATTGTCCTGCTTTGTCCCACTTACTTAAACACCTACCTGAGACAACCTGGGGAAGCCAGAGGAACAGCAGGAGAAACATGACATCATCACTGTGGGACACAATGAGAACCCAGACCTGCTCCACAGAAAAGACACATAGGACGTCAGTGAGGCGTTTATAGCAGCAACTAGGGGCCTTAGACAGGGAACACCCCGGGTCCAGTTAGTTGCAGGGCTGACATAGACTGACGGTGAACTCTTACATTCATTCACTAGATCCATCAAGTTTTGCTTTTATTTTTGTTTGTACAGAACTGAAAGCATGGAATGAGCTGGAAATTAACTGCTATAATAACGATACTAGTGACGCTATTACAGATTTATATCGACACAAGATTTAACTATGGCCATTTTGTTCTTTATCAATAAATTGACAGGTTGAACTTAATTATCTTAATTAGCCACGTGAAAAAAATAATAATATTCCGTTTAAAATAAATAAATACAATTTCAACAATTTAGTCTTCATAGATAAGGCGTTACATATCTCAAACATGCTCACTGATGCAGACTAGCTGGGAAATAAACCCCATCCATGGTTAAAACTACAATAACAAATAACAACATAACAAAAACTGTAGCAAAAACACACCGCCCACTCACCGGAAACGTGTCTAATATAACCGCTATCACAGAGCTAGCAGTTAGCAACAAGCTATCAGACTTTACCTCAATCTTCACCCACGGGTCCCGCTGTCAGGGCCATTACCAGAGACGTATATATTCCACATAAACACAGTGGTCCCCTGTGTGGTCCCCTCTGTGTGCTCCACACTGCTGTCCACGGGAGACCATGTGAGAGAACTGTCCTACTGCCGCGTTCAGGGACACGCGGAAATCAAACTTTTAGTCAGCATTGTGGAAGCGAAAGTGGCAATAGTAGTAGGTCAATAGTTGATGGGATATAAAAATATTCGCAATAGTAGTAGGTCAATAGTTGATGGGATAGAGAAACAGCAGTATAAAGAGATTTACATGTGATAACACCGGTGGATAAATTGTTATATATTGTGGAGACCATGTAATGACCGTTTGTCCCGATTTTCCTGAAGGCAGCGCGATCCTGGAGCTGCTGAAAGGAAATCACGTGATCTATTGTAAGCGCGTAACATCACAGCAGACCTGCGCAAACACAAAACTAAAAACAAATCGAATCTAGTTACAAATCTTTTAGCATTTAAAAATTTCATGGAAAGTCGGGTTTGTAAAAGCAATTTTATTTGTAAACGATGCAGTTACCAAATAAATATACACAGAAAAAACCGCGCCCAGTTTTGATTAGTTTGACATTGTCTATAGTATTTACATTGATACGAATTGGAAACACAACATAAGCTGACATGATTTCAAATAAGGCAGCTCCCAAACTTAATTTTACTCAAGCAGCCTAAATACATTCAAGTGAAAGTAAAACGGTATTAATCTAAATAAAAACTCTAAGTCTAAGTACTGAGTCCGTAATGTCTGATTGTTTAGAAAATGTGTTGTAATCAGACAATACATTTCCAAAAATAAACTAAACAGTACATAAAAATATAGGATTTTTTTTTCTGTGTAAAAAAATATTCCTGCTTTAACCAGTTCATATTAGCATTGTGTGCCTGAAAGCATGTGTGAGTATTGGGCAATTCCGCATTGATTTTAAAATTTTTATTTGTTCAAATGTCGAAATGGTCTTGTACCTCAGTATCTGTCCAACCTGATTCAGCCATACAGTCCCTCTTGTGCCCTCAGGTTGGCAAAGCAGTTGTTATTGATTGTCCCAAAGACAAAGAGGAAATTAAGAGGGGATAGGGCTTTTTCTGTTGCCACTCCAGTAAGAGTATGAGCTGTTTTATACAATGTTTTTTTTTTATTATTTTGTGTTGCTCAAACTGTGAACAACACTTTGACTGACCTTGTTATTTTAAAGTGCTTTATAAATAATTTGGCTTGGTTTTACTGGTGGTTGGAGAGGTATGGTTGCCACCTTTCCATTAGTCGGGCCCTGCCCCACTGAGATAGTATGTGGCAATGGTTCAGGTGGTAGAGCGGCTCTTACCTCATACCTGCGCATATGTCTGTGTCCTTGGGCAAGACACTTAACCCACCTTGCCTATGTATGTCTGAATGTATGATTGGTGTGTTTGTGGTGGTCTAACTGTGGAATGGCTCCCACATCTCTGTCTGTCCGCCCCAGGGCAGCTGTGACTAGAGGCTGTTTACCACCATCACCCATTATTCCCAATGATTGTTATTACTGGGGATTCAAGTCAATGTGGGTAAATGCTAGAATCCTCAATCAGTGGCACATATAATTGGACACCTCCACCTCTTCTTCTTCCTCCTCTTCCTCCATGTCACTGAGGTGTTGTTGCTGAGGTATGGGTGAATCATTACACATCTCGCTGCGGAAGTCTGTGTGCAGTAATGGCTCTAGGTCCGAGGGTTGGGGGTCAGTGTCTGGGTGTAGGTCCAATGCAGTGACAGTAAGGGAGAACAAGTTCACGTCTTCAGAGTTCTCCAACCCCTCGTCCCATTGGTCCTGCTCCTCTGAGTCCTTTTTCATAATTTCAACCTTTCCACCTTCACTTTCTATTTTTTCTTCGTGGTTTCCTTCATATGTTCTCTCAGACTGCTCGGCAACAGCTGAGGATTGACTGCCCTGTGGCGCATGGCCACCACTGGAGCTGGAATCTGAATCAGAAAATAAAATAAAATATGTCTCTATTATTTATGTTTTGATAATTAAAATGTATCATATTAACAGAGATGGGTAAAGTAGCCATTGGTTTTTACTCAAAACAGGGCTATTCAACGCCAACTCAACTGCTAAATGTTAAAAAATACAAAGGTACATCTGACATATGAAATAAACTAGTCACGCACAGTCTTTTATTTTCCTTTTCAATTAGATTAATTAGTTAATAAAGTTTTGATTATTGCATTAACCTGTTTTGGGATGAATTAGACACAAAATTAGATAAAATATGTCATGTAATAAAAAGTGAAATAATGCCGAGGGTTGTTAAAAAAAAGGTCAATGTTAGCAATGACTATGCTGCATTTGGTACTCATGTTCTATACCCGAAGAGAGATCAGCCCCTCTGTCCTTGTACAGGGCTCCAGACTCTTCCAGGTCGTCCTCTTCATCTGAGGAGCTGTCTGCCGTGCTGGAGCCAGCCTGGACTTTCTCAGGCACTGGACTGATGGACACGGGCTGCGAGTCGGTCTTCTCTGGGTTCATGGGGGAGGAAGAGCTGAGAACTGTCTGTTACACACAATAAGGTCATATTGAACTAGGCCTGTGCTGTCGTCCCCGCAAGCAAGGTGTATATCGTCGAAAACGGCCCCATACGTCTGCCCTGTACGTCTGCCCCGTACGTCTGCCCTGTACGTCTGCTACAACTGTCACCAACGGGCACCTTAATCACTTTTTTGATTTGTCTGGATGTTTGTGAAGAATGTTTTTGCCAAATTTAGAAAATTCCCTAAAGCTGCATTCTTCT
>JAVQKC010043719.1:0-21833 GCA_036025475.1 Philypnodon macrostomus
ATAATCTCAGCTCACCCAACTTTCGAACCAGAACTGAAGAAGTCTGCTGGATTGGCAGATGAAAGCTTTTCAACAATCAAAACCTTGTCCAGATGCCCTTTTTCAACTTTCAGAAAAAGCATTTGAAAAGGCTTGGATGTAGCCTCTTTCACAGTGCACTGGGCAGTTTTAATTGCTATTGAACAGGGGTCATTCTAGTTTTGTGTTACTTTGCTTGAGCAGCCTCGCTACAGCTTGACCAGTTAGAAGTGTGTTCCCACATGTGTTCACTGCTCTATATGCAATGAAAAACAGAGCTTGTCATTGACTGCCCTACTTTTCAAACACACTCATTTACAAACACACAAGTGTCATACAGAAGAAAGGCTTTAAGCAGAAACCTTATAGGTCTGTGTTTACAACACATGCATTATATTAGTTCTGTCTTTGTACAAGACTTTTAAGGATTACTCTCATTGATGGCTGTTGACAAGCTTTGTGTGAGAGTCTTCGTAGTTACACACACATGGTGAGAACATGCATTGCAATAATGGGGGAGGATGGGGGTGGCACGGCACTTTTGCGTGAATCAGTGTGTATATGCCAACTGTGTGTACATCTGCAGCTAAAGCGCTGATGTGACAGCACATTTGAGTGGGAGTGTGCTAATGTGGCTGCTGTCAGCATGTCAGGTGTCATTTCACTAAAGCACCATTAAAAAGTGCAGTGCCCATATTGGAAATTCATGAGCTGTAGCTGGGGCTCATGTGTTGACATAGCTGATTTACACCTGGGTGGAAGCACTTGTGCAGTTCAGGTGTGACTGTGTCTAACGTAACATCTGTCTATGTGCCTCCATCTTACTTTGTCTCTCTTTTATTGAATAACCCTAAACTTTAACTCGATTAAACAAACCAGCTGGATCCCCAGGTACTGCACCGAGAAACCACACATCCATCACTGCACTCCCAGTGACCGCAGTCATTGTTTAAAGGCCTCTAACACAGCGATTATGACAGATGATGTCAGTGATGTTGTGAACACCTGCTAGGTTACTAAAGAACCTACCATATGCAAGCGTCCTGACACATGAGCAAATATACATTTAATAATAATGGAATGGGATTGAACCTCCAACCAAATACAGTTAGTGGACAACCTGTTCTGACACTCTAGAATAATTATTTTACTTTGAAATCTGTACATAAGACTATTCTGTAAATAAGCAATTACCAAGACTATACATTATGCTAGACAAATATTATATGTTAGTATTACTACATTCATACTTCCAAATGTAAATTGACATACATTAAAACAGAATTATTTTTAAATCCTTCTTCCTTCTCTTCCCCATCTGCTCTGCTCACTGCGGTGCCACAGAAACTATTTCCTGTTCAGCGTGCCTCTTGTTTAATGTAAGTGAAACTGATCAGGCAGATACAGAAAGCTCTCTCCATACCCCCCATCCTTGTGCATTTTTACCAACACTCACTTTCCATCTTCTAGTAATTTCTATCTCTACTGTGTGTCACGCATGGTATTTGAATTCTGCACCAGTCTTGGCCCAGCCCTTTACCCTAAGTGAAACTGATAGGCCATAGCTGTGTAGCGTGTGGGAACCGCCATGTTGTTCTCCCCCGAAAATGGCTTTATGATATATTCATTATGGCATAAGCAATAGGCTGACAGACAACAGCTGCAAGGGGGAAGTAGAGTCTTATGTTACTCCTTGGGGCATTTTACATGTGGGTATCTATATGTGCAAGATTGGGTAGAGAAACATGCAATATCCAATGTTGATTTTAATAAGAGTAAGGTTTGATAAACCAGAGACATAAAGATTAGCTGATTTAAATGCATGAAGAGATACAAGGCTTAAACTCAGGGGTAAAAAATTAGGCTGTATCAAAATGTACTATACTAGGTCTAAATTCAGCAACAAAAAATGATACTTTACTATTTTTTTTGTATTTACTGATTATTTATTTGAAAGGATTGAAAGTACAGTGCTTAAATTGTAATTGATACTCAAGTAAAAGTATTATTACTTCAGCAAATCTTTATAACACAGGTCAATACAGAGGTGGGTGGTAGCCAAATATTGTACCCTTGAAACTTTACCTACCTACCTCTGTGCGATCTGAGCTTTTGTGCCTGTGTGTTGCTGTGACACCTTTCATAAGAGCCCATTGCGTGCCAGGAAGAATCTACAAACACACACTATTACTAATGCATTTTTTCCCTCTCCAATTCTGGCTGTACCTTTTCAGTTACATGGACTTCCAATGGTCCCAACATCAATCAAATATTACTGATAATTTTAAATATACTATACTATGATGATAGGCTAGAAAGCTATTATAATGGCAATATATGTTCATCACAGGCCACCCACAAAGCTACATTATGAAATGGAAATCAAGTAATGCATTATTAAGGTCTCAACTAAAAGTCTCAATCAAGGTTTGCATGTTCTGGAAAAGAAGATAAAAGATAGTGGACTGTCACTTACACCCACATAACAATACATAACAATCCCACAAACAATCTTAAATGTAAGTGCTAATGTGTCTTCAATTTGGGTCTGACCAGTGATGAATCTTAAAAAAACTAGAAGCATATAAACTGGCCTCCGGCAAGTGCCCAACCAGGATTCAAAAAGATGACTTTCAATTTCAGTTGAGTCTATTTGTAGAACAACAAAAGCCTTAGCCCTGGATCCAGATGGTGATCCAAATATACACCAAAATCTGACCCCCAATGTACAGTAGAATTCAACTAAAAATTATATAAAATCAAGACTAAAAACTCTATTTGTTTCTTTATTGTTGCATTTCTAGCAAACAGACTAACACATGAACCAATCAACTTCAACCTGCAAAAACTTCATCTTAGAGTTTACTCTTAGATCACCACATTGTAGCTCTCTTATTAAATCATATGAATTATACTGAAGAAATGCTGGTGCCACTTACCAGATTTGTTGATATCATAACAGCTGTCTACAGAATGTTGACCGCAGAGGTCAAGAGCTAAGCGGTTCATTTGTGGTCACACATGCTTTCAAACACATTTTCACACTTCTCAACGGAGAGAAATAATATTTTTTACTATAAGATGCAGTTTTCTATTATAGCACAAATTCCTTAACAGTACTTTGCAGATGCTTCTTCACATGCCATTGCGCTCTCTGTCTCTGTTCGCCCATTTTGTGTCTGATGACTCTTATAACTTCCAGTCTTTGATGAGATCATAATTACCTTAATTGTTGTAATTAATCAAATTACCTTCTCATGTTAATTAGATGAGAGTGTGGCTTGTCACACCTCTTGTTTATGAAGCATTATATTCATTGGGGATGAGTAATGAACTTATATATTGTGTTTGGGCTTGTAATTCAACCCACAAACTGCAATAAAGAGCAAAGGGATTAATGAGAACCAAAACACAACTGCTCAGTGCTTTTGACACAGCCTTGTGATCTGAGACATAAAAATCAAGCAGATTCACGTTTTCAATTAAAAGAGCTTGAGAGAATATGAGCTCTAATAAGGTATGCGCCCTATAATGTGTAGGATTATTCACATGTTGAACTAAATGAAAAAACTCAATAAGTTGAATATTGAAAAATCAGAGATAGAGAAGACCAGATGATAGCATACATGAATATTAAAATCAGGATTCTGTCTGATATGATATTTAAGAAAAACTCCTCAACTTCCTCAATAAAGCTATTATTAGCCTTTGGTGGCTTGTAGATGAGGGCACAATTTAAACAATTTTTTGGAACCCCGCCTCCATGACCGGACAGCCTGGGCTGATTTAAACATGGATAATATGGTGGGCAGGCTTCGGTTAGTGGTGCAGAGGAGCCAGGGCTAAGCCAGGATTCTGTAGTAAATAGAAAGTCAATGCTATTTGACATGATAAAATCCTGACATAGGAAGGACTTATTTGCTAGGGACCTTGCAATGATGAACCTGAATTATGACGCCTGTGAGATCTGCATAGGGCTACTAGTTTTCACCTCAATCAGGTTATTACTGTGGCCAGGAAGGATTAGAAATCATCCTACCCCATTTTAGTGACCCTAACAGGAATATGGTAACAATAATGTGGACAATATGTGGCAGTATAACCAGCTTTATCACAGGTTGAATCAGAACTAGCAGGGTGCGAATTTAAACAAGGTTCCTGCGGGGCATTTAAATGGATTTAGCAAAAATTAAGCATTAAATTTGATTGTGGCAGGCATAAAAATAATCATAAAAAATAAGCAAAATCTTCAAAAAAGGAGAATTTTTAAAGAGAATAGTTTCAAAAGATCAACATTTTGTGCCTCGATGATTTCTTTAGCGTGCATCGTGAACAGAGCAGAACATTGACGGTGTTTCTGCACAGACACTGATGGAGGCTGCTCTGAAGCCGGGCTCACTCAGGTTCATGTCATTCAATCAGAATCATGAAACTGGTTTAAAACAGAGAACGTTAAGAGAGACACATGAACACGTATGTGGGTGAGTCCCGAGTGAATGTGTCTGTTGCAACTATTACCAGTTACCAGTTAGCCTCAGCGGGCTACAGCTGAGCCACACTTCTATCCTAATGTTGTTCACTGGACGCAAATGGCAGTGAATATTAATGAGTTAAGTATCAATTATTTTAGCATTTTGCTGCGATTGCCATCATTGCCAAAACATTAAAAACTTAAATAGCCTATTTAGTCTCAAAAATGTGCTGCCTAAACAAATCAAGTCCTTAATCACTTTCAAGCTTTTACTCTCATTTTAAAATGCACCTGAAATGATTTAGATAGTACTCAGAGCTTATACTGCAGTTAATAAACAATTACAATGCAGAGGAGGTAATGACCACGGGCTGCACTAGAGCTGGTGTTGGCCTGTGCTCTGGAATTAGTCCTGAGTCTGACGGGTCACCAGGGTCTTTTCGTGACATTAACCCAAGTGCCATCATTTCATTTTTGAATAATATATGTGTTCTGGACATAACTTAATTCACACGTATTCTGTGGCCTTACAATTTAGCTGTTTTTGTCTGACTTTCAACATGATTGGTGTTTTGCAGACCAAAAAATACCGGCAAAATAATTTGGACAATTTAAGCTGCCGTGATTAAAAATGGCATTAAAAAGCATTAAATTAGACTTGTTGATACCTGCAGAGGTGGCTATGGAATGTCTGTCATGCTGAGACTTACAAAGAACTGAGTGTAAGGCGTGTGCCAATAATACTTGGATGTAAGTGGTCATTCTTAAAGAGTTCAGGTCTGTTGTAGAATGTAGTAAAATTATCCACATACAGGATATTGTTGGGATTGTAGTATCCCTTGAGCCATAATAATGGGCAATCATCTTAAGCGGCTGAACATCACGTCTCCAAAACAGGGCACGGGCAGTGGATCAGAGTGGAATTGTTTGTGCTTGTGATGGTGTTTATTAAATTGATCAAGTCTACCTTGAGCTTCTCAACCTGTTGCAGCTTTAGATCATTGGTGTCTACATGAATCACAACGTTAGCTACAGATGAGTGGTAACGTAGAAGCTGGGGGGCGGAGTTGTTGATGTCCTGCACGAGGGAACCTGGATGGCAAGAGATGTGTCTGCTCATTATGCACACATGCCGGACCATGGAAGAGCCAAGGACAAAGGGCATTTTGGAATGGCTAGCCTCTGAAATTCAGCCAGCAGTGGGGAGCACTGCAGTGCACAGGGAGCTGGGCGGTGGCGTTTCCCTTTGTAGCCTGGATTTGTTTCAGCAGCTGTGGTGGAATAGTCTCTTGGTCCCCGGTGGGTTGGCTCAGTGTCGTCCTGTCAATGGATGAGACTGTCATCTCCCATAACACGATTCATTAGATCATTTTTTCAGACACTGAAATACGACTCATAAGAGGGTATGCCAAACCAGCGCCCCCGCCCCCTTGTGGATGGTGTGGAAAACACATCAATATACATTATCATCATCATTTGAGTTTATTGAATTGAATAACCTGTAGAAACAAGAAAAATATTGTTAACGTTAATGTTTCTTTATGTATAATTCAGTCCAATGATGTAAGGTAAGGCAAACCTTATTGACAGGTTTTCTGTATCCAATACAATGTCCCTGCATCAGCTTGACCAGCTCCCATCACCTGAACTACTTCAGTGCACCTGCATACCTCCTGCTCCTTTACACTAATAAGGCCAATGCTCTTACGAGGCGTATTTCAGCGTCTGAAAAAACTATCTAATGAATTGTTCTGATTTGGAGGGTATGTTGGGGAGAGAATGGATGGATAATTTACAACAGAACTAGAAGATATCCATGCAGTTTCAGTCCAGGAATCTTTAGGATTACTGAGATAGGTCTGAACTCTAGTGGTCTAATTGGATAGTTTTGCACAATATTGCTGCTGTTCTGACATACGCAAGTGTCTCATCTAATTTTCCTTGCATTGCCAGGCACTGTAAAGAAAATACCATTAATAAATTATTACAATATACGGATCCATGAATTATAACATAACAGATGGATGTATAGCTACTCTAAATAAAACCATTCAACTCAAAAATCCTTCAAGAAAGATCAAATGTACATCATTCATCGTTCATTTGCCTATATGGTACATAAATATTAAATCCTATAACCTCCACGACACTACACAGTAAACCCCTCATGCCATACAATTGACTTGTAATGTCATCTTCTATCACTACCCACAATGTCACCACAAGTACCAGGATGTACCAGTGGGAGAATGTATCTTTAAGGCAGTGGGCTCAAACCAATTTGAACATGACATTTTTTCCATAGAGGTGAGCTCTATAGTCATGCGTGTGTGTCACATTGCTACAGAGAGACATCTTGTCCCCAAAGTACTCTGGCAGGTCATAATGGTGTTTCTAGCGTCTATTCTTCCTCTGGCTCTTTCCTCCCCATAACCACACCATCTCGTCCTGCTTTTTTATGTCTCCACTAAAGTAGGGCAAGGACACAGGAAGACAAAAGTAGTGCTTGTTAGTGCCCTGGCCTGGCCACACACACATACAGAGACACACATGAGCTAACAGTCCCTCGGTGAAAGGTGACTGCGGGAGATGTGAGGAACCAGTCATTTTGCCACAGATACCTACTGTTTTATCTCATAAGTACAGGCCATCCAGATGACATCCCAGCCAAGGACATACACACACATACATATACAAATATTGTATTGTGAAACGAAGTTAGGACGATCCGCTAACCTGGGAAGATCGTGCTCTGCTCTTCACCATCAATTTTACTGAAACAATGCCAGTGTTTCTATTAATAAAAGAAAAATAAATAGCATTTTGTATTATGACGAACATTAGATTCCATGTACACTGAATTTGTAGCAGGGCTAAAAAGGAAATATCGAATTGCAATTTTTATGACAAAATATTGCATTTACAATATTGTTTTTAAATCCAAAAGATGCACATTAAGTTAATCCTGCAGCTAGGTACATCCTGACCAAGATCCTGGCTCAAGATCTGGAGATGGGTCCCCTGGGCCGCTGCTCTGCGGCTGCCCACTGCGCCCCACAAGGTTGCCCCAGTGGCATTGAGGGATGCAAATGCAGAGGACAAAATTCCCTACAGGGATAACAGAGTGGAACCTTACCTAACCTTAAAACCGGGATTCAGTTTCAGTTTACAGTTTAAAAATTTCTGGAAGCATGGTTCATGAAGGTTACACCTACAGGTAAGCAGTTTTTTGAACATAGATTTTTGTTTGTGCAGAGATCAGAGGATAAACTATTGCTAATTGCGACCATTAATACTGTGATTTTGTTTCTATTGTGATTAAATCTGCAGCCCTAACATGTAGTTATAATGGTTTTATGAAGACACTGAGTAAGAAAAAAAAAAAGAAGAAAAATCATGATATTCAATTTTTTACAATATTGCCCACCCCTCGTCTATATACTCATTAGTTAAAGACTTTAGCACCACCACCACCGGGTGTGACAGTGGAGTGAATGAATAATGCAGTGTGTAAAGTGTCTTTGAGTGTTCTCAAGCACTAAATAAAACCGATGCATTATTATTATTATAACTTTTGAGGATGGTGAACCAGTGCCTTGAAGCATTGGAACTAGAGCCAAAATGGTGCACAGAGACAGCAGTCAATGATCACTAGTTGATTTAATGAGGCATAAAGATAGAGTTGGTGCAGTCAAAAAGGGAAAAAAAAGAGACTAAATAAATTTTCCCACCGACATCATTTTTAAACAATAAGAGCATTTGACACATCATTAGTTCTTTTAGGTCCCAGAAGTTCACAAACGAATACAATTGTGGCGACACTTGGGTTAGAAAAAAATAAGAGCCTATAAAACCACTGACCAAAACCACTAACAATTTTGAATAATCAAGTGTCTTATTCCATTCCATTCCATCCCAGCAACTACAGGTCTTAGATAGGGCACATCCACTATTTATATTTCATTCATTATTTTAGAGTCAGCCCTTCTAACCATGTATTTGGATGGTGGAAGGAAGCCAGAGAGAACACACAATCACAGGACATGCAAATTGCACCCAGAGAGGATTTATTTGTCCCGTGGATCGAAGCCACAACCTTAACACAACTAACCACTGCTCCACCATATAAAAATCTCAAAATAATTCATACAAACGTTCATTATTTACAGGTGTTTATTACTAGAGCAGTACAGTCTTGGTGAATAACTTAATGTCACTATTGCTGAGCCTCTTAGTATTTGGCTTATTAGTTTTGCAAACACAGACGTTCATCCATTAGTTAGAACCAGTTAAAAATTTAACTTGTGAATATTTTGAATAACACATACTTTCACTCGCACACTGAGTTTCCATTTTTACTGGTCTTAAATACAGGTCAATACGGTAAGCCACATGTCAATGTTAAACGAATCATGAAGTAATTTTTCATGCCTTCTTCGTCATCTGAGTTAATGAGGGCTGTCACAAGGAAAGATCAGCTGTCACTCAAAGCAGACACTCACGTCCAATTAAAACCTGACCCTAACACTGCTAACTATGTCTATGTGTCTGATGGAGTGAGAATATATGAGAGATATAGAGTGACAGCTGCCAATGCTTTGCATTTCCAATACATCATCTGTTATGTGTTCAGTACGTTAGCTCATATAATCATGATAAGATTTGGGATATATTTGGGATTTACAATTACATATACATGTACTTTTAGAATAAAGTGTACTTCCATGAGCAGGTCTTTAATGAATGAATGAATGTCATTTTATTTTGAGAGAGCAATAAATTTTTTTCACGGTACAGGTTTAAGATTTCGATTCCTCCCCCTTAAATCAAGTTGTTTTTTACTATATGGTGTATTTATTTATTTTATTTTTAGTAATGATTTGAGTGACTACTTGAGTAATTTTATTTATTTATTGAATAAATTATATTATTTTTATATCATTATAGCTGCTCTGACCACCTGCTTCTTGTTGCCTGCCAGAGAATCTTTGTGTTATGCCTTTTAGCCTTTGTTCACTTTTCAGCATGCATCTTGACTCACACATTCTTTTTCTCAATCAATGTCACACATAATTAACGCCCACAGCTTCACCTTGACAGGCCATTTAAAGGAAATCAGCTTCTGATGGCCACCTGCCTGACAAAAACAAGCCACACCATGTGCCGTTTGTCAATCGATCCAACACATACTGAGATGGAACAAACATGGACTCGTGATATTGGCTTTTAAAAGCAAATATACATATAACACAAAAACATGGATACAATTGAGCTAACTGCTTGTGATCGCAAAACCCTAATCAGCAGTGGACATGCCAGTGGATTTATGTTCAAGATAAACCTGCTGAAGTTCAAATCAAGCATTAGGATGTAGAAAAAAAGAGAATGGCGGAACAAATCCTATTGTAAACTATATAAAACACAGTTCTCATTCATTACTTTTGCAGTTATTACATTAATTAAGCACCTTATGTGTTGTGACAATTGTTTGAGTTGGTGTTGAATGTTTGGTGTTATGAATGGTAACATGATGGAGAAAACAGTAATTACTCCATCATTATCCTGGCAGGCTAATCACCAGTGAGTTGCTATTACCTGTGTGGAAAAGGCAGAGGTTAGAGCAGGCTGTGTAGAGTAATGGACACACACTCTTCCGCCACTGTTTTCACTTTTCATAGCAGAAATGAATTCAATTTTAGTAGTCCCTCTAGACACCCAAAACGCTTCAGAACTGAGTTTACTGTCCAAAGTCACATATTTTAGTGAACTACCTTACTACAACTGCCCCAGGGCAGACGGACGGACATGTGGCAGCTATACCACACCAATTCTCTCTTTGAACCTAACACTAACACCTTCATACGCCATCGTCACACAGAATGGAGGGTTGCCCAAGGACACAGCAGCCATATAAACCCCCAACCAGCTGGTTTGTGAACAGCCTGCTCTACATTCGGAGACACTGCCGAAAATGGCTTTTTCTAATGTGGCATTAATCTTGGTATTGATTGTGAGATGTCTGGTTTTCAATGCATTCATTAGGAGGCTTAATTTTCAAGGTTGACCTTTTGCTAACATAATGCTTTTTTAGTGAAGGGTCAATGTGCTTCTAATGCACAGATGAGTATGTTGAAAGGGAGCCATGCTAATCAATGCATTAATTGCCTGGGCTAATGGTCTTTTTGCAAATATATTTTATATGCCACAGCAATTACAGTAACATGGTAATAGGCAGCTTAAGTGTCAGTCACGCCTCTTTTACTATTAATCATTTTTCCAACAGTAAATGTAATAATTACCCCAAGGTCATGACTCATAATGTGACTTTTTTCCAAGTACCAACATAAACTGGTCTTCTGCTGCCTTGTATATCTGTTACATAGCTGAGAACATACTAATTCCTGTAGAACCCATGTTTAAAAAATAAAATTCCATAAAATATCCAACTCACAGAAGTGCATATAAATGTAATTATATCTTGTACTCTATGCAAGCTTGTACCATTTCATATTGAGGTGGCTTAGGTCAATGTACGCACTTCCAAACTGCACACATAGAGACAAGGACTAACAATAAATCTCACGCCTGATGTAGTTAATAGTTCGTTATATCATTTTTACCCACATGAGTCATGCTGAAGTTAATTGAAGCCTACGGGGCAAACAGTGGACAAAGTCATCCAATTTATCCCACTATAACGGCCAATGCTGTCAATGTGTGTGTGTGTGTTGCGGGATTGACAAAGTGCATAAAGTTCCACTGTAAATAAAGATGTGTGAAATAAACCACAATGCTTTCCTGACAGATGTGAAGTAGGGCTACACTTGTATGCTGCCAACAAAAATGCACAGTTTCACCAGAGCGCTATTTAAGCCTAAGTGCATATAAGTGTGTGTACAAGAACTCAAATTCTTCATTGTGATAGATGTGTCCCATTAACAGAAAAGAGAAAGACAGAGGGAGCGGTAGAGAGAGTAGCGTTTGGGGAATATATTTTTGGGAGTTTTTTCTTTGATATGACCAATAACTGTTAAAGTAGGCTATTCATTAAACATTAGGCCTTAGCCTATGTAGAATAATGAAGGGAACTGTGCATAACTTCACTGTTATGTTATCAATGTGTAAATGGTTTTGACCCTGGTAAGAAAGCCAGTTCCAATCTTCCTTGTACTATTAGACACCACAGTTGTATAGGTGTGTTTTGGCTGACTATTTTGAAGTGTGACTATATAACAGGGGTGTCCAAACTGTGGCCCGGGGGGCAAATGTGGCCCGCAGAACAAGTTTTTGTGGCCCTCAGGTTTACCTCTCAAATTGCCTTTTTACTGCATTTGACGCTAAATAATCTCCACAACTCCAATTTTCTGTGTGGTTATAGTTATTATATAGAGGGGTCACAAAGTGAATTAACCTGAACATATATGGCCCTCCTCGGTATACATTTTTCTGACTTGTGGCCCTTCATGAAAAAGTTTGGACCTCCCTGGTCTAGAGTCTATATATAAAGTCTATATTCTTTGTGTTTTTTTCTGTGGACAGTGCTATTCTCTGTAAATTGTAGGGGGCACTCTGAGAAGGACAAATGTGACAAAAGCAGTGAAAAGTTGCATAGTGCCCCTTTAAGAAATAATCTAATTTGGTGTGAGTATAAAATTACAATAACTCCAGACCGTTGCATTAATTGTGATGTGATTTTGTGACATTTTTTGCAAATTGATAAAGGTATGGTTAATTAGAACTCATGTGTGGACCAGGACTAAACTAGAACCAAATAAGGACTAAACCAAGCCTATACTGGGGCTAAACTTGTGGTAGAAATAATAGAAATACAAACATTATAAAAAAATTTAAAAAATAAAAAAAACTAAACCAGCCTGACTCCTGAGTATCATGAATGAATGAATGAATGAATGTGGAGGTGGTTGGAGGGGCTGTAGGCTACACAAGTAGCTCACCACCACCGGGTGTGACTGTGGAGTGAGTGAATAATGTGATGTAAAGCGTCTTTGAGTCTTGAGAAAAGCGCTGTACAAAACTAATGCATTATTATTATTATTACCTACAACTTACTGGTTACTGTGTGTCAAACTATGTATAGAAAAATCATCTTTATAAATTATGGATTAATAGCAGTAATAAGAGGATTCTGCAGCAGCTATCAGATAAATAACCATTTGAATACTTCCTTCTCCCCAGACATCAATGTATTCATCGAAAAACATTAGAGGTCAGAACAATGAACTAGTAATACAGTGTTTTAACTTATATAGAGGAGGCTGTGTGTCAAACAATAATCTAAATGTGGCAGTGGTGCAGTGGGGTAGGCGCCCGCCCCTCGACCAGAGGGTTGGTGGTTCGAGTCCCCGTCTGAGTGCACACTGTCGTTGTGTCCCTGGGCAAGACACTTAACTCACATTTCCTATGAATGAATGTGGTTGTGTGATTGGTGGTCGGAGAGGCCGTAGGCGCAAACTGGCAGCCACGCTTCCGTCAGTGTGCCCCAGGGCAGCTGTGGCTATATAAGTAGTTTCCCATCATCAGGTGTGACCGTTAAGTGAATGAATAATACAAATATGTAAAGTGCTATATAAAATTTATGAATTATTATTATTATACCCAGATAAAGAATTGCAAACTCCAATAATTTTTTTTTTTTTACAAACATTGTCTTCTTTAATTTGTCTTCACAACCTTCAATAATAAATACAAAGCTTCATATTTCTTAACAATAGAAATCCATAAAATATTACTTCATTACGGACAGGCAACAAATGAGGGACAACCACCGAATTCAGCAGAGAATCAGCGTTAGGCACATTCTTACGCTCTCTGACGCTTCAGATTTGACAAAACAGTTTACATTTTTAGTTTATACGTTTACAACATCATCTTTTCTTTTGAAATGCACAATATTTCAATGTGTTGTTACTTCATGTACACACGCACATACACACACACGCACATACACACACACACGCGCACACACATACACGCACACACGCACACGCACATACACACAAACATTCATTTACAATTTTTCATTTTTCAAGTCAGGAAGTAACATTTGATCTGGCTGCACTTCAAGAAGGAAGCTTTGTCATTGGAGAAAGCCTGATAAAAAACTGGACCCAGAGCCGGAAGACGCAGAGATGTGGTCCTCATCGTAACCACACAAGTCTTTGGACATGGAAGCTCTTTTTTTGGCCCATACAATCCTGAAGCTGATTTTTGGTGATGGGTGCGAGGCTGAAGTGATCCTCGCAGTTACAGTTAATAGTGTCTGTAAAAGTCTGTTTAAAGTTGTTTTTATCGACGTCCCGGATGATCAGTGTCTAATGCTTCGCCTTTTGTCTGGGGTTTTTGTTAGAAGATCGTCGTCTTCTATAGAGTCTGTGGGAAAAACGCTTATTAGAGACACATATTGGCTGGAGAATGAAGGTCTTTTTTCAAATGTGGGAATTGTTTTAGGATCGCTTACCAGTGCATTCGGGACAGCAAGAGCCGTCTTTTTTGGTGATGTTGGTACAGGTCAGAATTGGACATTGCTTCCTCTGACATTTCGTTACACCATGCTGCAGGGGAAAAATACATATATATATATTATACTTTTTTTGTTGTTAAAAAGACTGAAAAGCAAATATTTTGTCAAACAGAATGTGAAAAATACATATTGTTTTGTTAAACAGAATGTGAAAAAGTAAATATTTTTGTCAAACAGAATGTGAAAAGTAAATATTTTTTGTTAAACTGAATGTGAATAGTAAATATTTTTTGCTAAACAGAATGTGAAAAGTAAATATTTTTTGTTAAACAGAATGTCAAAAGTAAATATTTTTGTTAAAGGGGCAGAAAATATCAGATATATTCTTCTCTCTGATCCTTTTCATTCTTCTGCTTGTTATTAAAATTTTAAATGAATAAAATAAATAAATAAAATATGAATGTGTGTCTTTAGGTGGCCATCAAAGCTCCTAACAGTGAGGACTCTTCGTATGTGAATAAGAAGGGCTTCCACTCGGTCGGCTGTCAGATTGTGTGTGACTCCAGAGGGCTGCTGCTCAGTGCTGAGACCCACTGGCCCGGCGCACTCAATGACAGTGAAGTCCTGCAAAGATCAGCTTTGTACATGGCTATGGAGGACTCGGAGGAAGGGTGGCTACTTGGTAGGTCAAGTGTTTCTACTAAAGGCCAGTTCTGTAGTTTAGTATTTTGTATCTAATGTACCCTGTTTTTGAGCTGTTTGTTCTAATAATAGGTAGTTGTCAGTCTGCCAGCAGTTTGTAGAATGTTCAAATGTCAATGTTATGTAATGGTATGGTTGCTAAAGGCCTAGTAAAAACACATTAATATATCTTTTTTTTTTTTTGTTATTTGCAAATGTGAAATTATTCTATGTAACTCCATGTACAGTAGATATATTATACAAACATTGAAACTGGTCTTATTTGTAGTTAATCTGCCTCATACTGATACTAACATGTTTTCTTTCTCTCAGGCGACTGTAGATACCCTCTCAGAAAATGGCTGCTGACCTCAGTAGATTACCCAGAATCCCCTGCAGAGTTCCAGTACAATCTGGCTCACAGCACGACGCACGAGATCGTCGACCGAACGTTCAGAGCCATTCAGACGAGATTCAAGTGTTTGGATGGCACCAAGGGATATCTACAGGTACTGACTGCCATATTCAATCCCTGCAAATGATATTGTAATGAAAAGTTCATGGACTGAAGCAGACAGTCAGGCAGATGAAGTTTCCAGCGGCATTTCTTCAGAACACAGTTATATTTCATTTCATTGGTAGCAGAGAGCATATTTTTCCCACCTCAAAGCTCTGGTGAGTCAGAATGTTAATAAAATGTACTAAATGTATTTCAAATGCTAAAGCCAGTACATGTTTATGAAGAGCCCTAAGAAATGTCTTTGTGATAGCAGTAAATGTATTGTATCATGAAGGAACCTGCATCCTCTCTACAGTGTGTTTAACTCCATACATATTTATTAATTCATTTTACTAATACATTACTAAGTACTATTCCTAATCCTATACGTCCCTGTGTGTCCAAGTATTCACCAGAGAGAAGCTCCTCCATTATCTTGGCCTGCTGCGTCCTTCACAACGCTTCGCTTCAGTCCGGACTTGATGCCTGGACTTTAGAAAGGACTGACCCACGTGAACCTCCTGAACGAGCAGAAGAGAAACCAGAAGATAAAGACCATGAGGCTGTGGAGCTGCGGAAGGAGCTGATACTTAAACATTTCAGCTAGACTTGTTTGATAGATATATTTTTGGTTTGATTTTCCCTTAAGAACTATATTTTTGAACATTTGACTGTATATTTTGATTGTCATGTTTAATGCTGTTTCTGGTAGAGCTGCACAATTTTGAATTTTTGATTGTGAGTCGATATAGTTTTTAGATTCAGTTCAGTGTCTTGAAGCATTAACCCTTGAAAGAAGACTCAGAAATGACCTGTTCATCACATGCCTGGTCAGAACATGTCTGTAGAGGTTGTAGAGGTATGTTGTTTTGTGTATAGGGGATATTATATGGCCTAAAAATTGTGACCATATAACATATAATTGCGTAATTCCCAAATGTATTTATTTACTACAGCATTAAAAACCCTTGACCACAGCTATAATGCATTCTTAGTTTTGAATACTACATAAGCCCATCACATCTGAATGAATGTGAACACGCTCAAAGTAAAACTATCATTTGCCAACGTGATGTCTGTCCTAATATATTGTGATCTAAATGCTTAGTCATAGCGCCCTGGCCTAGTAAGATGCAAAGTTGTACACTATCTTTTCAACAAGACGTTGATAAAGACCAATGTACCAAAAATGCACAGAGACAAAATTTTTTGCTGATGCATTTTTTAATATTTTGCTGTTTCTACTCTACGGACTACACTACGATACAGAGTCATATATGAGACACATGCAGGACTGTACAAAGGCCCAGACAACAGAACAATGAACAGTTCAATGAATAGACAATACTTTGAAAATACTGTGATGATTGTAGGATTGCTGTATTTAAGTGAAATGTGGAATTTAATGGATTATACAATTTTGTCTTGAATTTGGATTTTTATACTTTGAAATTATCTTGACTAAAACACCACAATTGAAGGGTCTACCCCAGATAAAGCCCAAAGTTGCTGGGATAGTTTCCAGCCATCTGAAACCATTAACTTGGATAAGCGGACGTATATTATGAATAAATTGGTTTCGTATACAGATATAATTAGACTATGAATGATCCAGTGGCCACAATGATGAGACTTTACCGTTCACTCATCAAGGCTCATGCGTAATCATCAGTTTGCCATTAAAATCCCCCAGAATAACCCCATTCATTGAAACTGCATCTTCACTCTGTCATCTTGGCTACTTTACAAAATCTGGGGGGGGGGATCAACCCTCCATTCCGCCATTTTTTGTTTTTGACCCCCAAATTATATCTCCACAGGTTAAAATCTTGGGATACGGCACAAACAATACAAAAACAAGGCCAGTATTTACACATTGAGTTGGCGTTATGTTATATGTACATTGGTCCATTTTTGACGATGGGGAAATACAAAACCGTGAACAAAATGGCGGTGACTTGGTTGTGAATATTTTGGGATAAACTGGTCAGAATAGTGGTAATAGTAAATTCGATAGTGGTTTTTTTAAACTGTTTTGGTCCCATTCATTATTATGTACAAGCTTTCTACAACACAAATAAATACAACCACTGCTGTCACATGATCTCAGAATCGGAAATAATTGTGTGGTACTAATGCTAATCTGCGTGCTCATTGGCTCCTCGTTTTAATTAGGTTTGATGGTATGGTCAAGCAAGTGTGATGCATTTTTGAATGATCTATTGTAAAAAATGGGGCTTTCTTTCTTGTCTTAGTCATGACCGATTCATATAAATTTTGGTTCAGAATGTCCTTTAATTTTGACCTGATCTTTCTGACTATTCTGCTTGACAATTGTTTGATTGTTCATTCTTGTAATATAATGTATATACAGCCCAAAGCACTATTTAGAACTGTTTTTTACTCAGTCAAGAGTGCCCCCTTCAATGCCCACGGACGCCTTTATCCTTAGTCAAAATGCAAAACCAATTTCATCAAAACACTCTCTAGTAATTATATATTTCTTGAAGTGATATCTGATTGAATATAATATAACTGTCTACATATTTTTTATTTATTTCAAGCCAAAATTCTTTCTGAGGCTTGTGCAGGACCTTTGCGGACCCCAGTTTGGGAATCACTGGTCAACACAGCCACATATAATACTGTAATGACCCCAATGTTATTCCTGTTAAGCTGAGGCTGTTCTGTCAGTGTGGTTAATGTTAATGTGCCTCAAGTGTCTTAGAATGCCTGTTTATTTTGGTTGCTATGACAATGACTTATTGTTCACTGCGATTGGCTGTTCTCTGAGAGCGTTCTTCTTCTTCCGTTACTGTAAGTTTTAGTGTTACGCACTCGGTTCCCGTCCAAGCAAACTGATTTCTGTTCTTTTGGCGTGGGCTACGGCCTAGAGCGGCCTGGGTAAAAGTGCGGCGAATAAAGAGCCAAGAAATACGTCCGCATGTTTCACCAGAACGCTACAGAACCTTGTGTAGAAACTGAAAATGCAATTGTTTGAGGTTGCCATGTGACAGCAGTGCAACAGACACTGAATACAGTTAAAGACCAACCGACACGAACAAGATCACAAAAATACAGTCTTTTTCTTTTTTGGTGCATTCAAATAAATATGCTTTTTTCAATGCTCAGAATATATTATAGACAGATTTCACTTTTTATAAAAACATACTAAATATAACACACTCATTTTATTTTTTTGTTGCATAAATCAATATGCAGTTTTTTTAATGCTGCAATTATATTACATTTACAATTTTCAGAAAAATATTCCCCATCCTCGGTCAGGACTCTCCCTCAATGGCTGTTCGGCTTTTTTGATGCAAAGAAAGCGGACTGAAAGGCACTGGTGACCAAGGGTGAGCAATGGCAAACTGCAATCTTGTAAAAAGGCTGCTAACAGTGCATTATAAAAGGAGGGTTTTGGACGTTTTAACACTGTCCAGCTAATTTAAAAAAATAATAATTGGCAACCTTTGAATGGCTAATTGTAGTTTCTTGACCAGTATAGACCAGATGGCTTATAATAGGATCATACAAGGCAACTTTTTAAGGGTACATCTAGACATGGCTGTGTTCATGTAAATGCATATGGCCACAGTCTTGCATTTCAAAATGCAAAAATAGTGTTAATACTGAAATCAAAGCAATTGTGATCTAAATATTCTGATGATGTAGGATCACCTGAACGGCCCATTAACCTTTTCACCACCATTCTTTGGAAAATCTCTATATGGTTTAATACTAGACGGTTGTTGATTTTGAAGTCGCTACATAGCTTACAGTTCCTATGTTAAGGCGTTTTTAACCAGTTTTTCTTGTCTACTGATCCCTATTTACTAGTCATTTGGCCTCTTAAGCTCAAGTCATTTCAGGTGAAGATAACATGTACAATGGAGATATGGTAAACACTTGCAGATGTCCGGTTGTAACTTGTGGAAATGCGTGAAGATGAACTGAGAAAGTCTTGGGGGTCAAATTTGAGAGGCAGTTGGAGGAGGGAGCTCGGCTGTCTGTCAGAAAACCTCCACGCCGTCTGCTTTTGTATCTCTGGGGAAAGAATGATAGTGAAATAAATGAAGAATTAGTATTGATGAAGACAGCTGGTTCTATGTTTAGACTTGGACCTGATTCAGACCGAGTTAAGATCTGGTCCTTTCCATTCGACCTTCTGATAATTAGTATCACCTGTGTTGTTGTGAGTGTGGTCTGTCAGTCTGGTTGTTGCGGTTGTCTGTATAGCGTGTGATGTGGAGGTGAGCTGGTGTTTCTGAGCCCAACGAGGCCTCTTCCAAAGGAGTCTCCTCACTGTAGAAGAGCAGGCTACGAGAACGCACTGAGGGTACAAGGAATACACTATTAGCATTAGATTATGAATAGACCTTTTGGATTGGTTACTTATAGATGTTCTATAATTGAATACGCTCTTAAATGTATTCACCCCCCTGATTGGTAGATGAGTTTTGAACACTAATTTCTGATTGGTTGACAAGGGAGGTTCTTGGACTGGCAAATGTAAAAATGGCAACTCCTGGTTTAGACCCAGTTTAGAGTTGATATATAAAATATGGTTGATTATCTTGATAGTGGCTCATTCATGGGTTGATTTGAATAACAATATGCTTTACCCTGACTGGTCGTGTACAGCTCTGCAGACGGGAGCTGTTGCTGTGATGAAGGCTGCGAGGATGAGGAGTGAGCGAGCAAGGACAGAGGAGACACACAGGGAGAGAAGGATCCTAGGACCAGGACGAAGCACAGCGCCACCATCTGGGCACACAGAGAAGTTACACATAGTTATAACTACAAAGAAGGCAAGCCATAATGTATGTGTAATATTCAAGTTATGTGAAGTCATTGGTGGCCTGGATTATGGTTCACATTTTATTTCATTAAATCAAGTCATTCCCACTGGAAAAAATATAGGTCTAACATAGTACATAGAACTTTTTAATATATTTTCAGTTATTGTACCTGTAAATGTAAGAGATCAATTAAAAAAAAATATATATCATTTTTTACCATGAGGCAGGTCCCGGTTTGAGTGGAGACCATTTTACAAGAACGAGGCAAGACTTTCCCCGAAATCAGTGACTGTAGCTTCTGGAGCTGTTGTAGGAGCGACCTGCATCAGAATCACATTAACATTAACGTTAGTATCTTCATGGAACTCTGTAACTCCTGTCTGATAGCCTTGTTTGCTTTTAGACCAACATTTGGCAAATTCACCGATTTTTTAATCTTCTATTGGGGCCTTTGCCAGCAACTATGGGCCTTAGGCGGGGAACTCCCAAGACACTTTCCGGTTAGTCGGATGGTTGTAAGGTCTGTATGTAAACCTGAATAGTAGTAACAATACTTGGCTTGCAAAATACAGCTGATGAACTATGGGCATTCGGTGGGGGGGGGACACCCATGACAGTGTCAAGTTCGTTGCAGGGCCGATACGGAGACATACACAGACAGACAACCATTCACTCTTTCACTATGGGACAATTTAAAGTCACCAATTCTGCATTGGACTGTAGGAGAAAGAGGAGAGAACGCACGGTAACACAGGGAGGACATGCAGACACAAAACATACCTATTGCAATCACATTTATCTTAAAACACAATTGATTCTGATCTGGAGAGCAGGGTGCCAATGGTACGAGCCTTGAACATTTGTAATGATGTCGATCTGCCTCTAGGTGACAATGGAGAGCTGCAATTGTCTTATAAACCATTAAGAGTTGGGTTTGAACCAGTTCAACCAGTTTAAAACCACACCAGACCCAGTAACCATGTCTCTTTGGGTGTATATATCATTTTGATAATTTATACCTTCATGATGCTAAAATACCTGGCAGCTGGGGTAAAATGATAACATATGGGAGATTCTTGTAAACGCTTTAAGATATATGGTTTTGCTTAGTTTATTCTGAATATTGCATTTGATTAGAAGTCTGAATAAGAACTCAAATATTCAGGATATAGTATTGATTTTACAATTGAGTTCATCTCTGGCTTTATCCTGGGTCACCAGTTCAACCTTTTGTATGTGTCTAGTTTACTTCTTTGACACAAAGTTCAATCTTCATTTTAGGTCTAATTCTGGTTTAGAACTGCCTCGTTTTCACTTAGTTCTGGTTTTTGTTAGTCTTGGTTTAGTTCTAAATGTACTCCAGACTCCATCTTAGATTTCACACTAATTTGAGTCTTGTTTAGTTAAACCGCTAGTTTAGTCCTGAGTAGGCCTTGAGTCTTCATCCCATGTTCATAGCTCATTCAATCCAGGTTTAGTCCCAGTCTAGTCCAAGTTGTTGTAGTCCAGGTTTAGTCCCAGTCTAGTCCTGGTTTAGTCCCAGTCCAGTCCTGGTTTAGTCCCAGTCCAGTCCAGGTTTAGTCCCAGTCTAGTTCAAGTTGTTGTAGTCTTGGTTTAGTCCCAGTTCAGTCCAGGTTTAGTCCAAGTCCAATCCAGGTTTAGTCCCAGTCTAGTCCAAGTTGTTGTAGCCCAGGTTTAGTCCCAGTCTAGTCCAAGTTGTTGTAGTCCAGGTTTAGTCCCAGTCTAGTCCAGGTTTAGTCCCAGTCGAGTCCAAGTTGTTGTAGTCCAGCTTTAGTCCCAGTCTAGTCCAGGTTTAGTCCCAGTCCAGTCCATGTTATTGTAGTCCAGGTTTAGTCCCAGTCTAGTCCAGGTTTAGTC
>JAVQKC010043722.1:0-11128 GCA_036025475.1 Philypnodon macrostomus
GTGGGGTCATAATAATATTTTATGTTGGGTACACTGTGGAGAATCACTGTACCAAGTTTCATTGCTCTCTGCCAAAGTAAGTGTGTCCAGGGTCCCATAGGGGTCATAAACATGGGTGCATAAGGCCTAATTAGCACAGTGGTTAGCAACACCGGTGTTTGTAACTCTTAGCACCTCCTGGCAAAGCTTTTTAAATAGGTGATAGATATTAAACTGCTCTTAATCCTCAGAAGATCAGTGCCTCAGCACCCCCATGAATGAACCCAAATACAAGCGCAAGTATTCATGAAAAACTATATGTTGTCTTTTAGGTGAAGGTTTAGGGGTTATTTACTGTGTAAATGTGAAAGGCTTTAGACAACATGAATCCAAGGCACTCAGTAAATTTAAAAGACTTTATTAACCATGGCTTTATAAAAAACGTATGCACCAACGCTTTCGGCTACAGACAGGGTGCAAGACCTTCTTCAGGGTGCAAGGACCAACAGATGACAGGCGATCAGGCACCCCCTTATATAAAGGAGTGACCACTTAACAACTCCACCCCAATACAATTGTAAGTATGTTGCTGGCTAAGAGAAAACTTTAAAACATGGTGAAAAGCTCCCAAAATAAGTGGAGTTAGCATAATAGGACCCCTATAGTGATCCCACACCCGAGTTTAAGATAATGAAGGTAACTTTGAGGTCAAACTCCACTAAGCAGCTGAACTTTTTAAACGTACACCTTCTCTCACTGCATGTCGTCTGGGATTTTATTTTTACCACACGGGGATCAACAGCAAAACAACGCTGTCTCAAGGAAACGCTGATACAAGTCGGCACTGACAAACAGGAGTCGGTAAATCAGAGAGAGATGATGTTATTTACAAAATGCTGGCACCATCCTTGACAGCTGTCATTCTGTAACTGGTGCATGTTCAGGTGCTGTCTACAATTACCCTTACTGGAATAAATTGGGTTGCAAATTTGTATTTACTAGTTTCAGCGATGGGTTAGGATTGTTTCAATCGTCCTAGTGACCTGGGAAGTTGTTGCTCCTGAACTTTTTCACTGGCCACTTTATTAGGTAGACTGTGAACTAGAAGTTGAGCTAAGATTGCTTTTCTAGTATCCAAAAATATTCAGACAGAATACTGAGGATTAGGGGGGGCTGCGGGCAATCTTCGGATATTGAAGGGGGCCCTATACTTTGTTTTATGTGAAAATGTTTGTAGATCACCATGAAACACTGGCACAAAGTCACTTAAATCACCGTTCTTTTTCATTCTGAGGGTTGAACTTTAACAGGTTTTTCTTTGACGCATGTGCATGGCTAAACTGACTGGCTTCATGCTGATTAGCGATTTCATCTTTCAAAAATCAGGTCAATTGTGTGTGTGGAGAATGTGTAAATAATTCTCATAACCTATAGAGACTGAAAATAATCGTTGTTTTTTTTAGTCATGTGGTTGCTAAGTGACAAATCCTACTTCTTAGAAACCTCGACAGCTCGACAATTCAAAAGCTGTGGCAGGTGCTAAAGTGGACTATCTGTTGTGGACAATGACTAGTATGATCCTGATATTCCTGGTCTACTGGTGCTAGCAGGGTTAATGCAGAATATGGCGGCTCGTCTGCTTAAGGCAAAATGAGTATTTCTCCGGTGAAATGCCGTATCATCTGTCCAGCTTTGCAAAGCAATCTCCAGCACTGTTTTCCACTTCTGAGGTGGGCTTATTTTTGTGCCCACATGTAAAACAAATCCTTGATGTCAGTCATGCCATTGTAATCTAAATGGTTTCAGTCAGGTGTGCTGATGGATAGCCACTTTCACTGAACACCCTAAATACAATAGCTTAATATCACCATAGTTTGATGAATATATATTTGGCACACTGCAAAATTTGATCTGTAAAAAAAATAATACAACTTGGAAAGCTATTGCCTTAAAAATATACTCAGAAACTGCTTTGGAGCCTTATACTTAGTTAATTAAAATTGAATCAATATGAGAATGCATGGTTGTCTGTCAAAGGATCAGCACTGTGACTAACTGGTCGTTTTCCAAGGGTGTACCCCCCATAGTAGCTGGTATAGGCTTCAGTCCTGCCTCTACAATAGCGTAAGACTTTAAAAATGATGTGGTCACAATCTTAACTAACTGTAAAATATTTTTTTTTACTCGGTCTAACGTTGGAGTCGTAATAAAAGTCACTTTGTATTTTCAAAGTAATCTGTATACTAGATTCTATGTTAACTTGTCATATTTTAGAGTGTAATAGGACATGCTCATGAGAAATCCTCCACAGGGATGAGCTCCAGCAGATCGGGCAGCCGTTAGCGATGGTGCCAGCGCATCCAAGAATTCACTTCTAAGCTTCAATTTCCTCTCCGGGCCCAGGCTCTGTTTGTTTTTCCTAAACATTGTTTACTTTGCACTGGGTGTGGACGTGTGTACATTTGTGTTTATATTAGATTTTCATAGATCCTATGCTAAATCTGGAGGCAGTAATAAAAATTAAATCCCAGTCGACTTCCATTCCATGAAAAATAGATTATGCTAACAGTCACTGACAAGGTGTGTGTGTGTTTTTTATTCCAGTAAATGTTTGCAATGACTGCCTACAATAAATATGGTACAGCTGCTGCCAGTTTTCATCCCCAGGTAGAATAACAGTAACCTGTGGGGCTGGCCGGCTAATACTGAAGCTAATATTTGAGCAGGTAGTTTGATACAAATAGATATGGTCAAATGTACAGTATCTATACTTTATAATGAATCTAATTGAATGATTCTCAAGCATGTTTTAAAATGCAAATAGGGGCATAAGGGTAGAGTGACCTCAGAGATTGCATCTGTCTTGTCTGCATGTCCTCCCTGTGGGTTCTTTTCATCTTCCTCCCACCATCCAACGTGAAATAGCAAAACTAAACTCCCCTAATAAATGAATGTCAGAGTGAACAGATGTCTGCATGTCTCTATCTTTTAGACATTTTCTAGAGTGCACTCCACCTTAGGCCCAAAGTAGATTTGAATAGAACCTATGACATCTAATGTGAATAAGAATAATGTGTTAATTCAATGGTAAAGCAAACCTGGTGCCAAAAGACTTCAGATTAGTGCTCTAACATATGAAAGAAAAAGATGAAGGCTGTACATTGGCAACAGACTGGAGACATGTACACTAATGAAATATTACTGATACACACTGAAATCCATCTTCATCTGAACTCAGCTGTTGGGTAAACCGTGCCCTGTTCTGTGTATTTACTAATTCATGTGTTTGTTTTTCAAATTGCTTGCCTCATTTTCTGTCTAGTTAATTTGACTTTTATCTTTCGCTTTTTCAGCAAATATGAAAAAATAACAAACCTTGGGCCCTGCTGTGGTGTTGTGAAGTAGGTCAGACTGTAGTTCATTTAGGATTGGCTCGGATTGGGCTCAAAACAGCATTTTTTTTCTGTTAGCTCCCTCTCGCTATGGAAAACAGATGATGCTGTCCAATGCCCTTAATGTTATAACTCCCCATAATGCTCAAGTTGTATTTTTCTTCGTAATTTCATGCTCTTGTTTTATGTGAAAAGCAATTATTTGTAGTGTGCAGGCTGATAAAAAACACTTTATCCCACACATCATTAAGTTGAGATGGTGTAATCTTGGATGTAAAATGGTGCCTCAGACATAGATAGTGTTGGTATTGTTCCCGGGTCACCCTGCTGTGTCTGCAGCACATGTCACTCAGCTGGGGGCATGGACGGAGCAGTCCTGATACAAGGACAAGGCAATATTAGCTCTGCCACTCTCCCAATGTCATCAGCTACAAGCATTAAGAGGAGTTCTTTTTTTACTGCAAGTACATGTTTAGTTGCAAAGCAGAAACAGCATAATTTGAATGTGAATTTCAATATCATGTCACTTGTTGATTTGGCAATTCAGTTTTTTCTAGGGATGCACCGAGATGAAATTTCTTGGCCGATACCGATGCCGAGATTTCACAATTACCAATTTGGCCAATACCGATTCCGATATTTTGTATGCATGTTTCTTGAAACTTAAGAAATCTACATATGAATAACTGCTTTAACTGTATTTATTAATACATAAATAATATTTTTGTTACATTTTGTCGCTCTAAAGTCAGACCTCTCCAGTGATCTTTTCTTTCTCTGGCTGTTTCTGATGCTAAATATTAGAAATGATCATTTAAGAACAACAGATTAACATCAGTCATATGTACAGGCCGATACCAATAGCAGTCAAAATTGTAAATATCGGCCGATACCGATGTTGAGCCGATATATCTGTTCATCCCTAGTTTTTTTTCATTTTTATTATTGTCTGTTTTATTGATTTTATATTCACCTTTACTTGTAAAACTATAAATAATCAAGATAATAAAACTGAAAACAGGCTTTATTTACTTTTAATGGAAAATCTTTAAAGGGCAGTAGAAAGCTGAAACCAACCCAAATGAAAAAGTGATTTTTAGTGGCAGAATTGACACTTATCACCTTTTTCTATCCGTTATGCACTGACCAGACACTAATGATGTCTAGAACCATTTTGACAGCACGGTGACACATGACAAATGTAAACAACAGTTTGCAAAATAATTCAACCCTTTACATCAGAGCCATTGCCTTTTTTACACCTGACTTATTTCCTTTTGGCATTTCCCTTCTGGTGTTGCCACAGCACATCATCTGTCTTGTCACCTTCAGCGAATTGCATGCGGATTCTTCTTAACGGGTCGGCAGTGCCGTAATGGGTAAGCCTTTGCCCATTGCAGGTTCGAATCCCTGTCCCAAGCACATACTGTTGATGCATCCCTGTGGGCAAGTGAATGAATGATGCAAATGTCAAGTGAGAAAATAAAAATATGTACGTATGTATGCATGTAATAATACCTCCCATTTATATAGCGCTTTTCAAGACACCCGAAGCACTTTACATATTTTTTGTACGATTCATTCACTCTACAGTCACTCCGACCACCACCGAACACCAATCACACAACCACATTCATTCATAGGCAATGTGGGTTAAGTGTCTTGCCCAGGGACACAACGAGAGTGTGCGCTTGGACGGGGGCTCGAACCACCGACCCTCTGGTTGAAGGGCGAGCGCCTACCCACTGCTGCCCCATGTATGTATGTGTCCAGTATGTATGGCTGTATGTATGTATGTGTCCAGTATGTATGGCTGTATGTATGTATGTATGTATGTATGTGTGTGTCCAGTATGCATGGCTGTATGTATGGCTGTATGTATGTGTACAGTATGTATGGCTGTATGTATGTGTACAGTATGTATGGCTGTATGTATGTATGTGTCCAGTATGTATGGCTGTATGTATGTATGTGTCCAGTATGTATGGCTGTATGTATGTATGTATGTATGTATGTATGAATGTATGTGTCCAGCATGTATGGCTGTATGTATGTATGTATGTATGTGTCCAGCATGTATGTATGTATGTATGTATGTATGTATGTGTCCAGTATGTATGGGACTGACTGAACTGTATTGGCTTGTTTGCTTAACTGTAATAAATAAGACTTAAATATTGACATGTAATGAAATATTAAACTTTTACAAATCAATCAAGTCAGCTCTCAGTGTATGCTTGGTCTTGTCATTCAAACTGAGGGCAACATTTACATTTGTATAGAATAATTTGTCTTCTATGTGTTCACAATATTAAGAAATAGTGATCTGGTAACATTATTTGAGCAATAAAACTAATATCTTATTAACATTTTGGCTATCATTTGTTGTATTTAGCCGTAAATTAGATTTTGTACGGCATTGTTTAATTACCTTAATGTGACTTGAAGGCACTTACAGTAATGTTATTGTTCATTGTTCTGAAATTGATACCCTTCATTTACATTGTGCTTGTAGCCTTTGATTAACAAAATGAAGCACACAAAATAGATTCACGAAACAATAAGTCAGTGCTGTGAGCCCAAAGTGATGACACACGCAAATCTGTTGTGTGATAAACGTCCTCAATCAAACACGCCTTGAACTTGGGCTGAACCTGAGCATACAGATGTATAAAGCTATAAGTTACAGTTTGCAATTACATGTCTCCTATTAAATAACACATTTAATTCACAATGCTGGAAACGATGTACTCATAATACGTCGGGAAGGAAGATAGCTGTTGGTATCATCTAGGGGTGTCGTTGGCTCCCAAGTCGGTAGGTAGGTAGGTAGGTAGGTAGGTAGGTAGGTAGGTAGGTAGGTAGGTGGATGGATGGACGGGACGGACGGGCCGACGGACGGACCGACGGACGGGCCGACGGACGGACCGACGGAACGAAAGAACGAATCAGGCCTAAATCATATTTTAACCAGTGCTAGACTATAGGTACAAACTAGGACTAAAGCAGATCCAAACCACAGACACATATAAAATCAAACTAAACTAGGTGAGAACCAGGACTAAACTAGGCATTAATGTCTAATGCAGGTCTAAACCAGGTCTGAACTAGGGCTAAATAAGGGCTAAACAAGTATAAACCAGAAGTAAATTAGGTATATAGGTATTAGGACTAAACCAGCAAGACTGAAACCAATTCTAAACCAAAACTATCTAAATCCTATAGTTACACATCTGGTCTTATCCATATTGAACAATGGTGATAAAAGCTTGAATCAGCTATAAAGTTTGTCAGTTACATTAAAGTCTCAAGAAGGTATTGACGTGATTTATGATGCGCCAAAGTTAATGCAAGGAAACAGGATTGCCACACAGATGGGCCATAACACCCGCACTAAGTGGCATATATTGGTTTAATAGACTGAGAACTGTCTTGAATGGTTAAATCGCTTGATATAGTAGTGTGCCTAAGTGCTGCAGTGTCTCAGGTGTTGCTTTGTATCGCACTCAGCATTAGTCAGAATGAATTAGATCTTTATTTCTTTTTCCTTTGTGACACCATCCATCAGGGAGCTCAGGGGAGGTGAAGTGGCCAGGGTTTTCATCTTCAGTGCAGCCTATTTTTGTATATCATAATCTTATAAGAGCTGTCGGGAATAGAAGGAGAAGCAGTATTTACTATTTTCACTTGAGCATTGAGAAGAGGCCTTGTGATCTAGATATTAATTAAATACATGTGTGTAAATATTATGATTATAAAACTGATTAACCTGATATTATATATATAATATATAATATAGATAATAATTTCTTCAGCCAAGCATATTAAAGAAATATTGAATCATCATCCATATATTCTTTTCAGAGGTTGCAGATGACTGGAGTTTGAACTATGGGTTTTGGGCTGGCTACCCCTGGCCTGTTAGTTGCAGGGCTGACATAGAAACATACACAGACAGACATCATTAGCTCTCAAAGTTATTCACTATTGGCAGTTCACAACAGTGTTTTATATTTGTTTAAATAAGAGTTCATTTAAACCCTGCTATAATGGTATTTTCAATTATGTTCCTGACAACAGTGACTACAGTCAAATCTTGTTGCAGTTTTTATTCAATATTTTCTGTTGGACCAGTCTAGGCCTCAGACACTCACTCACTCGTCTTTGTCTTCTCATAAGTCCAAACCAGCAGCAGTGGGACGTGGGTGCTGCTGATATCTTCCAATCTTATAAATCGTCCGTTGTCCCGATAAAAGAGCTCGGAGCATGAGGGGCAGAAAAATGAACTCCATCAGGAAGCTGGATAAAATTTCTCTGACACACACAACCTTGGTCCAGTAAGAATATCTCTGTATCCTGCTGACATGTGATCTTCTGAATCTATTTGGGACAGCTTGTCTCACTGAACTCTAAACAAGTCCTTTCAAGCTGCATCATTCATCAATTTTGAAGCCGGTTTTGCGGGCTACAGATGATACGGTCGGGCCGAACGGTTCGATAGCTGCCAGACGTTTAACAATACACTGTGTCAGCCTCAGACAACCCACACTTAGGCTGTATCCTGCTAATCCTGCGCTCCAGGTGTCAACAACAGGAAGAGCTGCAGGAGATCACCAAAACTAATCACATCATATTGTTACAATGGCCCTTCTCCCAGCACACTCAGCACTTGTGGAGAGTGTGCATTTTGGTGAGACGTTCATGAGGGATCTAATGAGTGAAATATTATGTGCACTATGGCTTAAAGGTGTAGTCTGTAAGTTTCCTAAATATATATATTTTAAATGCTTAATTTTTCGATCTGGCTCTGTTCTGTGATGTAAAGTAGGTCATCTGTAATCTGTAGAGGCCAGGGGAGGGACTAAAGTAAAATTCGACTACTATTGGTCACCCACAAACTCTGATTTGATGTTGCTGTAGAGGCCAGGAGAGGGACTAAAGTAGAATCATAATTATGACAGATTACCTACTTTAAATCATAAAACAGGGTCAGATAAAGCAGACTACACCTTCAAGCGGCCTAGTTATACAATATCATGACTATGATGAGCTCTGTTGTAGTTCATTTCCCCTGACAGAGAGGACTTTGAACTGTATGCTGGTTTTTGTTTCTTGTCAATCGGCCTAGTAATCACTGAGTTATTAACCAAAAACACACTCACTCACAGAGCTCAATTAAAACTATACACTTCTGGAGTGCTGTGAACACAACCTGTTACCATGACAGCACTTAATCAGCCACACAGGTGAGCTCCAGTGACTGTCATCACTGACTATGTAGCTTACCTTTGTGTGAGTTTTTTTTCTGTTGTAGCTAAATCTGTCTTTGTTTGCAATGATGGTACAGTAACAGGCAAAGCTCTTTGTGCTGATGGAGAGACTCTGCAGATAAATGATGAAAGGGATTTTCTGAGAACCGCTCTACGGCTCTTTGAACTATTTTTACTGCTTTATTTCACAATGATCGCTGGGAGGTTCGACGCCGCTTCTGACAATCTCAATTCGCAAGCTTGCAAAAAATGGTTGAGCTTGTTAAGTTGAATGTTGTTGTTGTTGTTGTTAGGTAATTCATATAACAACTGCTTCTTGTACAGTCTGAGGCTTGTGTATTGATGTCAGAATATTGAGAACAAAAATGGATAGGATATGATTTACTGTAAATGGTGGTTATGTGATGACAGCAACCATTAGCCACAGTCACAGACAAAACATAAACAAAAACACAACATAAACATACAAATCTAATATTGTACCGTTACCGTTGAATTGTTAAAAGCCTCTTGATTCACTTCATTTGGTACGAGTCCAAATTGAATATGTAATTCAGGCTTCTCTTCCTTAATGGTGTAATATATGAGAGCAAGTAATAGAGCAGAAATATTATCCCTCATCTAACAAGAGAAGGCCCTTTTTAAATGGCTTAATCGCTACAGCTGTCATCCATTACACTGACCTGAGCGGGACACAGAGCGAGGCCCTGAGGAGACTCTGTGTTTCTTTAATGAATGAAGCCTTGAACATCACTGACTGTTCACCTGCTGCGGCGCTTCATATCAGGGTCTCTATTCCTATTCAATTACCAATGTAAAGTCATCTGTGCTATAGATGGGCCTACGGTGACAGCTTAAATGTCAAGAAATGCTGCAAATGCATGTTTTTTGTCCAGTTTTCCAGCCTAAGACACACAAGTTGTAACACATACATATACATATAGAATTCTGGGAAATATTAGATTTTTTTGGCCTACCTACATATTTTTGTAGAAACCGTAGAATAATTTATATCAAAAACCATCCTAATTTTGTGAAATAAACTGATTTTTTAATTAAAAAACAGTGTCATAAATTATATCATAAAACATATATATTTTGTTGCTTACAGAATTGTTTTATATAAAAAATGTATGATGATTGTCTCGATTTTTAACCCAGAAAAGAAATATTATATATCCATCTCTCTAATGCCTACAATTCTGTATCTCTGAGCACACTTACACTCCAAAGCAGAAGACGTCCAGTATAAGCTCTACCCATCACTGATTTGATTCAAGTTGCTGTATTTTGAATTGGCTTCATAAGTAATGCAGCCATCTGTCATGCTGGCAGGTACAAGACTCAAGAGTGGAACGCTCACAAAGAACCCACTGCTTTTATGAAGGACAACATCCATATGCGCTTAATGGCACTTGTAACAAAGAAAAACAACCCGCATACAACATATTATTAATACAAGAGGGCTCCCAAAATAAGATCTTTTTTGTTTTTAATGTATCTTAGAGAGTAATAGCATTTTCAAATATGCACTTTGTTTAGTTTGTCCATAAAGGCCCATTCATACTCCGCAAGAAGCAAGAACTTTTTTCTCGCAAGGGGGGCTATGAGAACAAAATGTAGGTATTTCTTGTAGCCCCAGTTCGGCAGTTCTTACAGCTTGTTCTCAAAACTGAGCAGAACTTTTTTCGGCTGAGTATTCAAGAATTGTGATTGGTCAGAAATGCGGATGTTGACGTGATGTTTTTTGCCGGTGTGGCGGTTTGAACAAAAAAGGATACGTTTTAATGGTCAGCTGGCCGAGGAAGTGTCTATATAGTGTCATCTGAAGCTGACACTATATAGCATTAAGTGGCTAATTACACACGGTAAATGTTACTGCTTGTAGTGGGTGGGTCCTATGTGGGGTTCGGAAGTTTCTCGAGGGGAGTGTGAATTGTCCGAGGTACAAGATTAGAGAGTATGAATCGGCCTTTACAAAATGCAAAATGAATCCAGTCAACTTTGCCTTCAGAAGTCCACATTTTTCTTCCCACTGTTTAATCAATGGGAGTAGGCTGCTCACATCTTTCTGTCGCTTAATGCTAATCCCAGACAGACTTAGTGATGTTGAAGATAGTTACTAACTAGAGGCCAAGGCAATGGTAAGACACTGTAAAAATCAAGATCCAGATGATCCAGGTCCACACCAATAAATGATATCCTAACTCCAACATTTCCAACTTTTGTTTATTTGTCATATGCAGGTTCAACACAAGGTCAACAATGCAATGAAATGCTTATGATCGGAAGAACCATTAGACTCACTAAGATAGTCAAGAAGTACTAGTAGCATGCAATAATAGTACATGGTAAAAAGTGTTTGCAAAAAGAAACTAGGCCTGTGCTGTCGTCCCCGACAGCAAGGTGTATATCGGCGAAAACGGCCCCGTACGTCTGCCCCGTACGTCTGCCCATACGTGCTACAACTGTTACCAATGGGACCTT
>JAVQKC010043746.1:0-14066 GCA_036025475.1 Philypnodon macrostomus
TAATTACTTAATTAATATTCATCAAAGAAGTACCCAAATCGATACAGTTCGGCGTCTTTATGGTATGTACCTGTGTGCAAATGTTGAAACTGATCCGGCAATTCGTTTTTGAGTTATCGCGTTCAAAGCTAGGATCTGCGGATGCGCACCGACGTGATTCCATAATATCGTTGTTTCGCCGATATAATTACAATCTATGAAAAGTGAAAATCAACACTGCCCCAGCCATAGAGAAAGTCCTGACAAGTAAATGTTTTTTCTGGACCACCATTGAAAATTATACCCAGCACAGATCCAGTGGCTTCTCTGATTACTTGCATGTATGTATTAAATCAAACGGTCAAAGGAAAGAACTTCTGACCAGCTGCAGTCTTCTAAATCTATACAGCTTCTTTTATTAAATAATTCTATCAACCCTTCAGCAAAGATACAAAGATCATAAAACTACATCCTTCTCTGTTTGTGCATGAACTGTGTTATTACCCTGGGTGTGTGCTCATTTTAATAATAACGTTTTATACATTTCATTTGTGCTGTTGACTTGGGTTAGTCGTGTGTGTGGTTTGGCTAATGCTTAATATTGAAAGAGTGGAGGCTGGGGACATTCAAGCCTTTTCCAATGAATAAAAGAGTAAATCTTGTGATGTGAAACACTCCACAACACACAGCACCCCACAATTTCACCGCCATCAGCATCTTCAGAGAATTTGATTTTCAGTTTTAGGAGCGACAACAGAGAAAAGATCTTGTAAAAATGAAACAATAGAGTCAATTTGGCTTCATAACAATGTCACTAATAGTTGTCTAGTTGCTGCTTGTGCAAAGTCATGGACACTGACCTGCTGCAGCCATAGGTCAGGTCTCACTGACATTTACTCTGTGTCATTCTGCCTTTTCACAACAACTAAGGTCAAAACTAAACTAGGATAATGATGACCAGCTAATATGACTATAATAAATAACAAAGGAAAATGACTTAAAGGTGTAGTCTGTAAGATTCATAAAGTATGAAAAAAGTACAAAATGAGAAATGTAAAATCCTACATATCTGACCCTATTCTGTGATTATAGTAGAGGTCTGTATTCTGCAGAGGCCATGGGAGGGATTAAAGTCAAACTTGACAGCAATATGTCAAAGTAGTAACGCTAATAGAAGTCTGATCTGATGTTGCTGTATAGAGGCCAAAGAAAAAGACAGATTACCTGCAGATCATAGAACAGGGTCAGATAAAGATTTTGACCATACTTACGGACTACAGCTTTGAAGCACGTAGAATCAAGCAGTTGTTCTTCTTTGACTTGATAATGTCAAATATTTGATCAAAATACAATGGGTCAAAAGTGCAGATTGTAACCTGCTTGCTCCTGTGTCTTGGGGCTTCTCCAATAAATCCCCATTTCAACCAAAAATCACATTGACAGCCCTTTCACACTGCATCTGGATTAGTCAAAATTACTTGAATTCATACTATTAATCTTGATTATTTTTTTTTTACTCAATGGGCCTAGATTATTTGACTTATTTGACAAATAATTGTGACTGGTTTTAATATTGTAGTTTCATATTGTTGTAAGTATCTGGCAGTAAAACTATTTTTTCAATTTCTCTTGTAGATAATTTAGCTTAAAACAAGTCAAAAAATCTGGTCTTAATATGTAAATAAATGTAGACTAGGCATGACTCAAATGAAGATTAATATTGAAGTAATTTGAACTAATCTAGATGTTCAAGATATACACCATTACATAGGCTACATGAATTGACTTTTTTTGGCAGCAAGTGTCAACATAAGCATTGAGACATCCCATACATCTTCCTTTACCTTGGGGCTTTACTACTTCCTGGAGTGCTCTTGGACAGATAAAGCTTTCATGAGATCATCCACAATGAACAAACCATATACACATGCATAAAGCCAGAAATCCTCAAATGTATTCTCTCAAAACTCACATCTGTTTACTACCTGATGTCATTCTCACTGGAGATAACCCCTACGCATTTAAACTTCTTCTCAAGGTCAAGTCCAAAAGTGGTCTTTATATTGGACCCTTAAACAGACTTTCTTGTTTCCTTTGGGCTGGTTGCAGTCAGTGGTATGCAACAGGATTGGAATTGTATTGTATTTATTTGTCCTATTCAAGTTAAGCAACTATGGGCCTTAGGCGGGTACACCCTGGACAACGGCCAGTTAGTCACAGGACTGACACAGACAGACTCTCACACAATCATTCTCTAGGGACAGATTGACCAATTCTCCTAACACATGCACGTCGTTGGCCTGGAGAGAACCCACGGTAACACAGAGAGGACATTGAGATGAAGCTGGCCAGCCAAGGATCGAAACAGGATCGAAAAATGTATCTTCATTTCTGTTTTAGTCAACTTGATGGGTAGATTGTCGGCAAAATGCTGGGCTGGCACAGAGACAGACAACCATTTGCTTTCAGACTTATTCACTGTGAGCAGTTGGGTTTTACCAATTCTCCTGAAACATGGAGAAACCCCACGGTAACACAACAGGACATGCAGACTCCTCAGAGTGATTACAGTTGGCTGAGCGGGGGCAATAATCAGTCAGACACCAAGCAGCAATTTAATTAATTTTTCTTCACTTTCAATGTATTTTCCCACAGTAGTGCATTTGATAGTATGTTTAAATGTCTGCAGAAAGCATTGCAAAGGCAGTCTGACCGTCCACTAATAGGATCAGTGGACAGTTGAAGAGGAAACGAGAGTAAGCAGGGATTTACACACTGACACAATTTGTCTGTTTGGACCATTATTGCACAACGCTGAGTGTGTGGGTAAACACTTATACACACTTACAGTTATCTGTTAGTTTGAATTACATGCAGTGATAGGTCAGAGCATAATGGATGTTTTTAAGGGAGTGCCTATACTAATATAACAAATATAAAGTCTAGTATTGATGAAATAGCTTTATATTGTACACAAGGCTCCAATGCAATGGCTCCAATGGGTAAAAGTTCAAATCCCGCCCACACACATACTGCCGTTGTGTCCCTGAGCAAAACACCTCACCCTACTTTCCCATGTATTAAGATGTTAGCGTGACTGTGTGATTGTGGCAGCCATTAATGCATGAAATTGTCTTTGAGTGTCTAGAAAAACACTATATAAGACAAATGCATTATTATTATTATGATGATGATTATGATTATTATTAAATTCATTATTCATTGATCGCACATTGATACACGCTGGAGGTAAATAGCCAAACTGGGACAAACTGACAGCCATGTGCTAATCATACATCCATCAGCTCCACCAGCAAACAAACATTCATGTCTGTAGATAGACAAGGTGGGTGAATTGTCTTGCCCAAGTACACAACAGCAGCAGAGGGGTTTGAACCAATCGCTTCCATGTTTATTAGCTAATAAGTTCTACCTTTCTTATGCTACACCCCAAGATAATGTTTACATCGGTTCAGAATGTGATTATAATTATATGTAAAACGTTAGCTTGTCTCATCTGAAGCCGAGGCTATGCACTTGTTTGTGAACCCAGTGTTGAAGCAGCAGCACAAATGAAGAGCGCTCCGGGATCAAATCGTAGCCTTGGGAAGAACCACAGAATCTTTTTGCAGACACTCTTGTACAAACGACTCAGTGTCTGTTCTGTGCGCCAAAATGTAATTGACTGTTGCGGATAGGTTATAGTACATATTTCATTTCCAGTCATCCATATTTTACAGTTTCTAAAGACATTCCCGCGCTGTACAGCACTGTCTTTTGTTCAAGTTCTTTTGTCAGCTAGGTAGTTTCACAGTGAAGCCTCTGTTGCTTGGTGCATAATCACATTTAGTTGGGTTTGTTATTTAGGCCTGGTTATTTTTGGTCTTTTTGGTTGAGTCTGACACTGGCACCACGGGTTATTTTGGTAAAATGTAGACTTAAGGTGGCACCACCAAACCAGTGGTGGATATGGTAGATTTGGTGTGTGTGGCAGTAAATAAAGACCTGGAGACAGCTGAAGGAACAGGGATGCTCTTAAGTCTTTGGGTGGTCCTCGCCGCCTGTGCAGCCTACCTTTTACAAGTGCCTTCACCAAAACAGTGGTCATTATTAACAGTAAAACCAACCCCACCAGGCTGGGATTACCTCGCGGCAGCTGCACATGCGAACGTCTAAACAATTCAACCTCTCTGTTTTGACACGCTCTATTACAGGTTCTGCATCCCACACCAGAGCCAAGAAATTTGACAGCAAAATGAAATCATTCATTTTCTGGTCTGATGTCATCCAGAAATTGCCATAATTGCTGAGGCCTGCTGGCGTCTATGGTCTTTGACTGGCAGAGACACCAACGCTGGGCGAGGTGGGGCAGGCTGAAGGATGGAGATGTTAACTCTTTGTTCAATGGCTCTGAAAGAGGAAGGACTTTCTTCTGTCTGCTTTCAAACCTCCTCAGTGCACCTTAACTTTCTACTTGAGTCACAAGACAAGACAGGGCTTGATGTGATTAGGCAGGAGCTGCTAATCATAGACTCTCAGAGCAATGCATCCAGAGCAAAGTATGGGAACACACAGATGCAGTTTGTAACCAGCCGATCAAGAGGGCATTGCCATCTGGCCCTCTGATACCAGTCTCCTGGCCTGGTCCTCTAATACCAGTCTCCTGGCCTGGTCCTCTAATACCAGTCTCCTGGCCTGGTCCTCTGATACCAGTCTCCTGGCCTGGTCCTCTGATACCAGTCTCCTAGCCTGGTCCTCTGATACCAGTGTCCTGGCCTGGTCCTCTGATACCAGTCTCCTGGCCTGGTCCTCTGATACCAGTCTACAGGAACCCTAACCCTGTTTTAGATGCAAGTGTAAGCTGTGCGTGACAGCATTTAATTAAATGATAATGTCAATAAAAAAAGATGTAATACATGTATTCCATATGATTCAGTGACTCTTCAGTGTTACTATGACAGCCTCAGGGAGGTTACTGCAGGTTAGCTCTTTTCACCCTTATTTATTTCAGATCCATGGTGGATTTAGTTTGAGGATGTTAGCTCTTCCTCTTGCCCTGCTTCACTCTGACTTACTGTCCCACTTCTCCACTTGGCGAGCTTTATCCACCTGCAGACAAAGTGCAGTCTTTATGGAGGCGGGTACAGTCGGCTGTGTTGTGTAAGAGCTGTGTAAAGAGATAATACTCTTTGCTCAAGACAAGCCTCCAGCTTGTACTTTCACCTGCTGTCATTAGCACATCTCTTCAAACCCCCGTGCAGAAAACAAGAACACCTGTTCTGAGATCCACAGCTATTTGTTGAACATTTTGAAATGTTTAATCTACCAGTTTAGAATGTTTTACATAATCCTCCACAGAATATAACGCAAATACTAAAATATAGTTTTTTAATGACTATACACACCATCTTATCCACCAGAGGCTCCAGAAGCAGTGACCAGTACTTTCTTCACAGGTGAATTCTTATGAAGTACAGTGAGTCCTACGAATGATGTGCATTTGATATTACCTTGGTTATTATATAGTGGGTATTATTAGTTATATATCATATCAATGAAGAGAGAAAAATGAAACAAACCGTTTACAAGAGCCAGCCTCTGCACTTTGCACAGACATGCCTAACAGCAATCAGCTTGTATTACAGCTCCCCCTAGTGGGTGACCCCCGTTCTTACAGTATTCAGTTACAACAGTGGGCTGTATTTGTATCCAGAGTCTGGCTGCTGTAAATTGATAGCTTATTTTTTTATTCGTTTCTTAATATTAATATTTTTTAAAACCACAAGTATTATAACGAGACAATCATTGTTTTCTTGAGATAATACATTTACAATGAAGGGCAGATTGTTAGCCACATAGTATATCAATTAACAAATAATAAACAATGACTATTGCACGCTTTATTTAGGCAAGAGCTTGTAGTTCCACTTGTACGACACTCCCACCCAACCAAACTGCGTTTGCTTCATATTACAAGATAAAAGTGAATACGAGGTGAATGAACAACTATTATCTCAGGATTCCGGGAAAACAAAAAGAAAAAAGATACCATTACCATAGCCGTATTCCTCTTAAGGCTTCCGTACTCCTGGGTACAGACCATTAGACCTGCGAAAATGCGTAGAAGTAAGGTTAATAATTACACATGTGACCTTGATAAAGAGGAGACTGCAGTAAAACCGCACAAACAGAGTCTTTTTCAAAATCAATATGAAGACATTATAGATCGGCTGCGTTAAGAAACAAACAACAACTGCACATTAATTCATTATCTAGGGGTTTCTACAGGGCCAGGTCCACTACGGCCCTATATTTAGTTGTTGTCATGTGTCGGAGCGGTCAGCTGGGGCAGCCCTGCGAAGACACGCCTCTGTTGAACGGACTGCGTCGTGTCCGTGACCTGCCACCAGTGCCAACTTTTTATACCATATTCTGTTTAACCTCCTAAATAATCTCTTAAAAACAGATTATCCATAAAGACGAGTAAATGCAGCCATGACGCGAGAGGAAGAGCTCATCCGGATTGCAAAAAAGCTGGACAAGATGGTGTCTATAAAAAACACGGTGAGACTGTACGCTTTGTTGACACCCACAGGTGGCGCGTGTCGAGTTTACTGGAACATTTAGAGAGAATATGTTATATAAGCGATTGTTGCTCGGTCATACAAAGCAGTGTCGTGACCCAGCTCCATGTGCGCTTTGACAAACGCTCAACAGGTGTTAGCTCTGGTGTAGAAGCGCACACGGCCATTAACTGTCAGAAAGTGTTCAACTTTTTGAAACTATTGCATTGGTTTTAGACTCGGAGTCCACATAACGACGCTGTGTGCGTGAACGACGTCGTGTGTTTATGTTGTCGTGCGTAAAATGTGCAAAGTGGACGTTTTTTTTGTGGCGCGTGAATGTTACAGGCAGGCTTCACTTGCAGCACGATCCAAAACACGTGAAGCCTATTCGACATTACTGTTTGGTTTATCATGAAATCTTTGAAAAGCATAATGGAAAATGAAACTTAAACAAACCCTGTACTAGCTAGAGTATCCAGCATTTATTACACTTTTACAATGGCTGAACCTTATCTGTCTAAATGAGTTTATATGTATATAGGAGGGCGCCATTGATCTGCTGAAAGAACTCAAGGCTTTCAACATGACCCTCAAACTGCTGCAGGTAATGTGCACACTGAATAGATCAAAACTATTCAAAAAGTGCCATTAATAATCATAATATTCTATCAGTATACAGAGGTGTTAAAACCGTCAAGAATAAATAAGCATTTGTGGTTGCAGGAGACCAGAATCGGCATGTCTGTGAATGGAATCAGGAAGAACTGCACAGATGAGGAAGTCATCGCTCTGGCAAAATTCCTCATCAAAGACTGGAAAAGACTTCTGGGTACTACAGTTGGAATATGCAGCAGTTGTTAACGATATATTTAAGTTGTATTTGAACAGTTAGTTGATTTTAATGCACTTTTTGCAGACTCTGGCTACAGTGAGAAAGAAGTTGAACCAAAAAATGGACTGGAGTTGGTCAGAAGTGCATCTCCTCCGCACACCTCGCCCCAGCAGACACAAAGCAGGTGGGTACCGTTCTACGCCGAGAGCTGGGTTTTAGTTAGGACTGCACGTGGGTATCAGCCAATGTTAAACTAATAACTTCACATATTTAGGTTTAAAATCAACAAGAGAAAGAAAAGCCACTTTTACCACATTCATACAAACACATCCAACCAAAGCATTGTTATTAACTGGTAATTGTAATATTCACTATTGACCTTGAATTTTCATGCTGTGTAGATCTCCAAGATACAAACGCATCTGTACGCATGTATACTTATTTTCACTGTAAATACCATCTTATTAATTGTTTACTAACTTGAAAGATGTATAAAGATGACTGTTGGTGTTGTATGGTCGCCACAGCTCCATCAGTCTGCCCATAGGCCTTTGATCACCAAACTGTGACAGTGGAGTGAATGGATAAATGACTTTCAGAGCTGAGAACAATGCAATGTAAATCCGATGCAACATTATTATTACGTAGACTTTTTGGGTTCCACATAGATCGAGAGTTGGTCGTATTTGAATGCAATTTCTGATGATAATGTACATTAAGTGTCTGTACATGTGTTAATCACAGGAAACTGGATATAAAACATGACTCTGACACAGACAAGAACCCCTCTGATATAAACAGGAAGGAAAAACAGAACGAGCACAAAATAAAAAAGATCGTCACAAACGAAAAGCTCTTAGCATTGCCTTTGAATGAGACACATCCAGCTCAACGCAAACAAGAGAAACTAAGTGTGGCAGAGCGTCAGCTGGAGACAAACTGCAAAAGACCAAAACATTTACCTGAGCCACAAGGTGAAAAACACAGACCAGATCTGAAGACGGAGAGACCTTTAGACGAATGTAAAATTCAGAAAAAAGAGGAGGAACAGACAAAAGAAGCCGAAGTGTCAAAGAAGCATCACTCTGCAGATGACATGAAGAAGAGACGAGAGGGCCACGGGCATCGAGACAAAACAGTGACTGAGGCTCACAGAGAAAAACCTGCTGATGTTCACAAACCACTCTTCCAAAGGTTAGCCAAAGGAAATTTGGCAAAGTAGCAATGAAACAGGAGTTGAGATGTGCTCGTTGTATTACATTTTCAGAAAAGGAGTCCTGGACAGCAGTGTTTTGTATCCACGCTACCCCTCCCCTCCTCGACCGGCCCGACCTACAATGACAATTAAACGCCCCTCTCAGGACAGCAAGAAAGACAGGTCAACAGCATGATTCTGATGTCTTTAATCTAAAGGCCACTAACATCTACTACTGGAGAGTGTTTTATGCCACTGACTGTGTGGAAACTAAACACTTAGTTGCCATTGACTGCATAATGATGTAAATGCATCAATCGCATTAATAAGCTTCTTTGAATAGTTGAATATTTGTATTCTTCTACAGTTTCAGAGGGAATCAAACTTTTACTTCCAATGGCCATCAGGAAACAAAGTTAGATTTGTTTTTTTGTTGTGGCCTTTGTACAGGAAGGACGGTAAAGACTCACAAAAACATTCACATGTCTCTAAACCCTCGTCCCCTCCGGTCAAACGGCCTTCACTGGAGATAAAGAGGTCAGCCACTGCATGGACATCAGTGCACATTGAGCAGCCAGAGTGTGTGTTACTTTAGGTTTAACACATGATTTACAACCCTAGGAGGTTTCCTCCAGACCCAAACACTCCCATTGCTCCTCTTCCTCTCCACCTTCATCCACCTCCTGCAAGGTTAGTCAAAGCCTGCATGCCCCGCATCACTACAGTAAAACTGTTTAAATGATCATATCAGGCATGAAGTCAAACATGTCCTTCAGAAAAGAGCCCCCTGATCCTAACGCTCCAGTTCCACCGCTGCCTCTTCACCTCCATCCTCCTCCGCCAGCTCCTAAACGTCTGTCTCAGGATGGAAAGAAGGACAGGTCTGGGTAGCTTGCGTTTGTCACTTCAGTTACTTTTGGATGCATTTGGAACAGTGGAGCTGAAGCTTGTGTTATTTCCCACGACAGAAAGGAGCCTTCAGACAAGCCGTCGTCACAGATGAAGATGTCCGAGGAAGTTAAAAAGGACAGGTTCAGATCAGACATACCTTTCTCTGCTTTTAACCTTGTCAGTAGAGTCAGTAGTGTCAGTAGTGTCAGCAGTGTCAGTAGTGTCAGTAGAGTCAGTAGTGTCAGTTGAGTCAGTAGTGTCAGTTGAGTCAGTAGAGTCAGTAGTGTCAGTAGTGTCAGTAGTGTCAGTAGAGTCAGTAGAGTCAGTAATGTCAGTAGTGTCAGTAGAGTCAGTAGAGTCAGTAGAGTCGGTAGAGTCAGTAGTGTCAGTAGTGTCAGTTGAGTCAGTAGTGTCAGTAGCCACTAAGACCCTGCATGTGTCATTCACATTAGTTGTGGTTTTTGCTCATTTTATTGCTGTTCTAGGAAAGAATCTTCTGAAATCAAGGCGTCTAAAAAGCAAAAAGGAGAAGCCAAAAAAGAAAGGTTGGCATGTCCAGAGTGAGTTACATGTCACTTGTGTGGTTCAAACACATTCAATATCGTTGCTGTGGTAACTGGCCTTGGTTGTTTCAAAATGAGTCAAATGTTTTGTCTCGTCAGGGCTGAGTCCAATGTTAAAAAGCCCAGTGTGGACGTAAAGAAAGGGTTACAAAGGTGAACCAGGATAATAGATTTACCGTCCATTGTGCAAAATATAAACTAAATGTGTTTATTTCTTAGAAGAGAGTCAAGCGACTCAAAGCCTGGTCAGCCTCAAAAACGTCCTTCAACTGAGTCTAAGCCTGACAGGTACGACTGGTAATGTACACAGTATTCACGTATCCACTATACATGAACATAAAACAAAATAAATGAAAATAAATCATCACTGTGGTTCCATAGACGAGAGTCCACTGATTCAAAGAGGAGCATCTCACCCCCAGCGAAGAAACTGAGCAGTGAAAGGTCCAATATTTCTGTGATATTTATATTATTATGTATATTATTTCTATATTATTATGTATAATATTATCATGATATTGAACTGTATATTGCAGACTTAAAATCCTAATAAAATGATTTTCTTGTTCACTTTTACCTTAAAGGAGGGAGTCACTTGGCTCTAAAAGTTCTGTTCAGTCTGGACCTCCACAAAGGAAGCTCTCCATCGACAGCAATGACAGGTACAGACAGAATAATAGTGATTTAATTATGACATAAAATCATGTTTCTAATCCACTACAAGATTCAAGCTCTAACTAAAACTTGAAATTATTTGTATGTTTTTTAATTGTGTTCAGCAGAAAAAGCAAAGTCGATGTCCCTAAAACCCCCACGACCCCGACCAGCCCCATGTCTCCTGGGTTCGGGCCGACCGGCGGTCCTCTGTCTCCTCATCTGTGCACAGGAGACTCCATCAGAGACAAGTGCATCGAGATGATCGCCGCAGCTCTACGCACCGATGGTATGAGTTATACTTCATCTCACTATGGCAACTGCATAAAATTACAATTGATGTGTTTATTATTTACAGATGACTACAAAGAATTTGGTGTTAACTGTGACAGTATGGGAGCAGAGATCGAGGACTATATCCTTTTAGCAACAAATGAAATACACTCAATGATACATTTTAAGGTAGAGTAATAGTATAGTAAGGCACTCATTGAGGCTTGAGGTGATAGAAAAGAAGCATTATCTCAAAGGGCCACTCGTTAAACCAAGGTCTGCATAAAACCATCTCTGTATACACACACTGATAAAACATCAAGTTGGTGGCCTACAGCAGCAACAGGGATCCACCTTATTAGGTATAAAGTCTACCTAATAAAGAGGCCAGTCTATCTTTAGATGCTGTTTAATTTATAATTCCAGCTTCCTTGACTGTGTTTGCACATATCTACCAAGATATAAAGGCCACTGATATGAAATATAAGAACAGGGTGAGAAGCCGCATAAGCAATTTGAAGGACCCAAAAAACCCTGGACTTCGCAAAAATGTTCTGGCCAGAAACATTGATTTGAGTCGAATTGCGTCCATGTCTGCAGAGGTACATGATGCTACAGCCATTTTGTTTTTTATTACTGTTATTATGTTTTTTTATGTTTTGGGCTCTTGAGTTTTACTCTGTTGTGAATGTCTTGTTCATAAAGGAAATGGCCAGTGATGAGTTGAAACAGCTGAGGAATGTCCTGACACAAGAGGCGATCCGGGAGCACCAGATGGCCAAAACCGGAGGGACCACAACTGGCCTGCTGCAGTGTGGCAAGTGCAAGAAGAAGAACTGCACCTACAACCAGGTACTACTTAGACGTTATTCTGACTAAGGATTATCATTGCATATCGGTCAGTAATCATGTTTTACCAAACAATGTTAGAAATGTAATTATTATGGGTAACGGTAACATGTCTGACAACACTGTAAAAACAGTTATTGTAACTTCATTCTATAATTTATTAAGGATTTATGTAGTTTTTTCAAAGAATAGAATATTGGCTCCTGGTTAGTGACAGAGCCTCTCTACCACGAGATGGTGCCAGAGAACAGTAATAGCCTAAGAAAACAATGTCATCTGCAAGAAGCTGAAAATGTAGAAAACGTGGTAGTAGCTGCAGTTCTGCAACAGGATTTAGGAGTGCATATAGGAGCAATGATACGCACTCGGAGGGTGCAGAGGTCGCCGAGTGCTTTCTAGTGTTTAAAACCTTCTTAAAAGATCTTTTTCCTATGCCATAACTCACAACAATAAGTTCATACATTGAACTGTTACATTTTGCATAGCTTAGAAGAGTGAGCTGTAACAAAAAAACTCTCATTGTGTGAAATAAATGTTAGAATCAAGGTATAATAACTGAACCTTTTACACTGTACAGCTTTACTCTAAATATGTTACATAATAAAGCGTGAATGTGTGTGGTACAGGTGCAGACCCGCAGTGCTGATGAGCCAATGACCACATTTGTCTTATGTAATGAGTGTGGAAACCGCTGGAAGGTACTGTACCCTTGTTTTAAATGTAGGCCTTGATATTGTTATTATTATGTTTGCCTAATACTAAAATATACTGTCATTTCTTTCAGTTCTGTTGATGTCGACCAGATGACAGAAGGAGGGGAGGCTATGGACCTTATTGTTTTCTATACGAAGAGAGCGTACATTGTTGCAGCTAGTGATTCAGATAAATAAAAAGGGGAACGTATTCTCACAGTTTTTACTTGAAATTCAACATTGTTTTGCATGCTGTTTGAATCAGACTTTATATACAAACCAAAGACTGCATGGATTTCTTTTGGATATCAATTTATAATCAACCAGTTCTAAACCAGCTAATATGCTAAACAGTGTAGCAGCTCTGTATTTTCTACATGTTTACTACTAATAAAAAGCAGATGTGATCAATACATTGGTTTAACTTTCACATCTGTCCTGCACTAATACAAACGTACACTAGATGGCAACAAAAGACTTATCACGTCTGAAGCTCAACAATCGTTACATGGCAGGTTCAGGTTCTTTTTTTTTCTTTAGCAGATTTTCTCAAATGAGGTGCTACTTGTTAGTGCCAATCCAACAGGTTGTTGAAGCCAGTGGGAACAGCTGCTGGGCTCTAATTAGTTTGAGCTAAAAATAAAAGTCCATCAAAGTCAACACAAAAGCCCTCGTTCGGTGGATTTTATATGTAAGGTCTAAAATAGATCATACTAGATTTGTCTAAACAGTTACCATCTGGTTTTTGTTTTCTGCTGTGGAAGCCATCACCCTCTATTCAGCTAGCTATTCAGTTCATTATAATTGTGTGACTGGCAGCTGCTCTGTAGACATCTCATAACAAATAATGCACGGTAGTTATTGTTCTACATTTTTACTGGTGGCGTTTAAGGACCATCAACATAGATTTTGTTGAGAGAGAGGTTGAGAGAAAAGAGCCATGTGTTGAATGTTTTTATGCAGGTAAATTGAAGGTGTGGTTGAGGGGGCTTTGAGGGTGGCCCTGCTCTCGAACCTAAGTTAACGTATTACATTTTGAAGAATTTTTTGCCAAATTATGTTAATTTCCCTAAAACTACATTCTTCTTTCAGTCTATAGGGGGCACTATAGATGAAACTGCCATCATATTGATCAGATGTGTTCAGGGCCGGGGGGGTAATTAGGTATTTCAGGTTTGAGCCTAATCGGGCAAAGTATGTGCACGTTAGAGGCTGTTAAATATACCTGACCTCCCAATTTCAATCCAAAATGGCCGACTTCCTGTTTGTTGTAGGGTGGGGTCATAATAATATTTTATGTTGGGTACACTGTGGAGAATCACTGTACCAAGATTTATGGAAGACTGAAAGAAGACATTACACACATTTCAATAAATGATAAATAAGTCTAAAAAACGCCTATAGACCCTTGAAAACGTTTGTCATGTGAATGTTCAAAACTCCAGAACGGAGGCGACTGGAGCAAAAGTGAGTTCTCTTTATAAACAGTAGCGTTTGTGAGTTCTCTTTATAAACAGTAGCGTTTGTGAGTTCTCTTTATAAACAGTAGTGTTTGTGAGTTCTCTTTATAAA
>JAVQKC010043750.1:0-20137 GCA_036025475.1 Philypnodon macrostomus
ATCCGGCAATTTGTTTTTGAGTTATCGCGTTCACAGCTAGGATCTGCGGACGCGGACGCGGACGAACACCGACGTGATTCCATAATATCGGCGACACGCTGTTTTCGCCGATATAATTAAACATGCTTGTACCGTATGGGCTTTTTGCCAATTTTTATGTGTTTATGTGTGATATGAACTCTCTCTCTCAGCATAAGGACTACATCCATCAGGCCTTGACATCTATAGCCCGTCCGTCCTGAGAGTGGGCCCCTCTATCACTTGGTTCTACCTGAGGTTTCTCTTTTTCCTATAGATGTTGTGGTCTAATGACGGGTGATGTCCTGGGGCTGTCCTTATGTTTGTGTGTCTATTGTTTGTATGTCAATTGTTGTTACATCTCTTTTTGTGAAGCCCTCTGAGACAATTTTGTTGTCTTATAGGGCTATACAAATACAATTGAATTGAAATGTGTTTTTTGTGTGTAATGATGTGTATGTTTGTTTAATAAAACACATGACAGACAAACTTCCATCAAAGTGAGGTCGAGAGCCGCACTAACCTGTGAGCACGGCCTTGGCGGAGGGTTCGGCAAGGTCCAGCGCCGACTTGCCGTCAGTGTTGCGGATGTTGGGGTCGGCTCCATGCTGCAGCAGCACTGTACAACAACAGGGCAGACACAGACAGTAGCTGAGCTCTTGGACTGACACACAAACTCCTCTGCACACTCCCAGCCCTGCTCCTGCCCTGCCACCAGCACGTCCCCCTCTGCTGCCACATGCCACCGCTCTGCCTTGACCTCCTTCCCTCTCCCTACTTTCATCGTCCCGTGGTGGCTCTTCAGTTTCATCTTCTCCAGTGCTAGCGTTGCTCCCTGCCCTGCCTGTCGCCACGCTGCTGATGTAAACAGACATGCCAAGACAGGAGCCAATTCAATAGTCCCGCTACACAACACGGCAGCGGTGCAGATGAAGCAGGTACGTCTTAGAAAGCATTGTGAGGCAGTTTGACAAAGAGCGTTGGCGTAAAAAATGAACAAAAACAGTTGGAGTGGATAAAGCCGTTAGGGCAGCAAGGAATCGAGCAGCCAGCGCTAGGAGAGACTTGTGCCTCTCGGACTGACTGAGCGATGCAGCGCAGGGAGAGGGAACAGAGGAGAGAGGGAGAGAGAGAGAGAGAGAGAGAGAGAGGGGAGGGGAGGGTCACAAAGAACAGGTATGAGCAGAATAACAAAGTGTGCCACTCACTCTTGTTCTAAATGAGCTCCATTGAGGGCGCTAATGACAACACCGGGGCTGTAGTCTCTGTATCAGTCAGTGTGGTAGAGAAACTGGTATCTATCTGGTAATATATTTGTTGTACCATGGCCAGCTAGCACCACTCACAAGATGTGGATCTCTCTCTGTTTTCCTATTCAAGCTCATTTCTACCACGCAATTATAGTAATTTATGTAAAATGGGGCAGCCTCAGTGTGACACTTTGCCTAATTTTTGTTATGAATTTTGCACATGTTGGCACCGTCTACCGTTTTCTGAATAAATAGAAAAAGAATTAGGCTAGCTGATGAATTTGCCAAGATTTTTTAGAACAATGAATTGATTCAGGTCTGGTAAGGACTGCTACAGACAATACGTTTTACTCTCAACACTGGGCCTCATCTATTTCTCATTTGTTTACATTACGGGGAACCAAGATTTGGCCTTAGTTGGATTAATCAGTGTACATGCAGCAAAAAATTAAAATCACATTGGTTAATGTATTTCAAAAATATGAACTACTGCCTTCCCTCACAGCAGTACAAAACTCCAGCAATCAAACTTGTATATTCTCTATAGGTGCACTGACTGTATCAGCTCGCTCTCTTCAGCTGCTCTGTTTAGTGGAGGGAAGCGGACACATTTGTATGCAAAGCGTATACGTGAAATGCGTGCGTTTGTGTTTCTGTCCGGACGCTGACACATACAAAGACCTCGCTCTAGCTCAACCTCCCCACAAAAAAAAATAAAAAAGACCCGACACTGCACCACTCCCACATTAAATAATAATAACACAGAACTGAGACAATTATTTGCAGGAGGGTTTAACAAGATCAATTTAGAACTTTTTGGACCTTTCAGAAGGCCACCACAATTTCACAGACTGCTGCACCGAGGCTGGACCTCACTGAACTGTAGAAGACTACTAAGCTGCAGCTTCCAGGATGAAAAAGTATGAGGTGCTGTTTGAAAGTGGAACTAAGATAGAACATCAACTAGTTAATGAAAGTTTTCTGGCATCATATGTAGTTAAGAAAATTGTTTTGGGATCAAGACAAATTATGCTTATGAGAACACACTGGTCTGTAAGTTTCCTGAAATAATGCTTAAAATTTAATATACGACCCTGTTCTATTATGTACAGTAGGCCGTCTGTAGTCTGTAGAGGCCAAGGGAGAGACTAACGTAATACTTGACTACTATTGGTCAAAGTGGTAACCCACAAAATCTGATCTGATGCTGCCAGGGAAGGGACTAAAGTTAGACTAGACTACTTTGCATCATAGAACAGGGTTTTCATTTTTAACCTTTAATAGGGACTGTAAAAACTACATTTGATGGTTGCTCAGTCAACTCTATAGGCATTTCTGGAGGGTTTTGAACATTTTTACTGGCTTACTGGAACATATCCTAGCAACTATCAGTCTTAGGTGGGGTATACCCTGCCTGAACAATGAGTCACAGGGCTGACACAGAGACAACTATTCCAATATTCTCCACGTGTGCATGTCTTTGGGGGTGGGAGGAAAAGTATTCAAAGATCATAATCGTCCTGAGGATCGAACTGACTAGCTCCTTATTGATAGACAGGACCACTAACCACTTCTGCCCCCGCAATATGACACTTGCTGAGTATGTTTTCATCTTTGGTTCATACATGACCTTCACCTGGCATACAACAAAGTGCATAAAGAATAGTAAGCAGGTTTGAAAAAAAAAAAAAAAAACGTTAATTAAATACTACAAAATCCCAGTGTTTTCCCACAGAGATTTTGGTGGTAGCTACAACCTAGTTTGCAGGAGGCAGTGGTGCAGTGGGTAGGTGCTCGCCCTTCAACCATAGGGTCGGTGGTTTGAGTCCCCGTCCAAGCACACGCTGCCGTTGTGTCCCTGGGCAAGACACGTAACCCGCATTGCCCATGAATGAATGAATGAATGAATGAATGAATGAATGTGGTGGTGGCTGGAGGGGCTGTAGGCGCACACTGGCAGCCACCCCCTGTCTCAGTGTGCCCCAGGTCAGCTGTGGCTACACAAGTAGCTTACCACCACCGGGTGTGACTGTGAAGTGAATGAATAATGTAATGTAAAGCATCTTTGAGTCTTGAGAAAAGCGCTGTATAAAACTAATGCATTATTATTATTAGTTATTTTACACATGTTACATATTAATGCCAACACAGAATGTATTGCTTCTAAAGGGCACAAAAACTTAAAATTAGCAAATGCATTGCAATACAAAAACGCATGAATGCATGTATTACTTTGTGTAGCTTTTTGAATGGTAGTCGTCAAGGTGGCAGCAACTAACTGAACTCAAAGAATGAATGTGAAATCAAATTAGTATGTGATGTAAATTTTGTAACTTTACAAAGCTTGAAAATTCCATGCAAATATGACATAATAGTTTTAACAGACTACTAGTTAAAACATTTTTTCAAAAGCTCTTAATCTGCATACTACTGACCACATATAATAAAGCTTTTAAACTGTGATCCAACGGTTTCTGCTTTAGGATTTCTAAGATCCTCTTATTTAAAGGTTGTTTGTGAGATTTTCTCCTGACCTTGAGCTTCAAGACAGGGGCCTGGTAATGAAAGATTAATTCCTTCCTCAGCTCGTCTGGACGACCGAGCGGAGGCCGTCTTGTTTGGCTAAAGCTACAGTTGGTGGATTTAAACTTGATTTGACTCAAAAATCCCAAACCGGGCACAACGACAGGCTGCCAACACAAAAATACTCCGCTGGAGAGCACATGACTTCTCTCTCTTGTTTTGCTTGTAGATGTGTGGTGAACACTGTAAAAACATGTCAGCTTCAATGCACCACAGAAAAATATTGGCGCACCACAGGGGGCTCAACTGCACTAAAACGTCCAGGCACTTTTCTGTTCACTGAGCAGCTTTTTGAAGCATTCACAACAAAATATTTTAAAAGTAAATCCACTGTGTAAATTTGGTCATATGAAAACAAATTCACTCAACATCACAGCCTTTATGAAGTATTGCTAATGTCATTACATAATTCATGCTTTTATTTCCCTCCACAGTGATGCCATAACTCATTTTAACAAATTTGCTTCATTTTGTAAAATAGCTCAATGCAATAGAGGACCATACAGACAAAATAGCATAAAAACAAAAAATTTTATACACAGGTCAAATATTCAAACATGAAGAAAATGTTCATCAAATTGAGTAGCACCCACAGCACACTATAAGGTATAGGTTTACAGTAATAGTGGTTCTATGCTTTAAAATGTCTTTCCCCTGTGCTTCTCTTTCAGTTCAGAACCAGTGCATATCTCAGTCATTATTAAGCTTTTCCATTAAGATCACAAAGATTATCCAAAGGCTTACGGCCCGATGTTTTTTGTGCCGAGACCTGTGGGTGCCTCAGATTTTTCTTTGTCATTTTCTATTTGCAAAGTTGTCCTTTGACGGCTTCTACGGCGCTGCTGTTGCACTTAAATTAAATCCAGGTTGGTATCAGGTCACAAGTTGTAGTAGAAAGCAATGAAAAATAAAAATGTGAGCGTCTAAGAAATGTGATGTACTATAGGGTTTGCAATGCAGTGCACTGTGAGTCTTTTTATACTGAAAAAATATTATTTTTTAAAACCCACAACAAACGGAAATCCATTTAACACTATTATTGGTCCGACTCTGACCATTACGACATCTAGATTTCAAACCCAAACAGCTGGAAATATGCATTTTTGGGTACATTTTGCACCCACTTCTGCTGAGGATGATGGCCTTCCTATTACTACTTATCAATGAATAACTGTATGAGAAAGTAACATTAACATCTCTTTAACATCTCCAAAATCATCATTATTGTTTACCAAAAATATGTCTTGAGAAAAGTACAGATCATCTTGGACCACCAGATGGAGTCATAAGCAATAAGGCTGTACAAAATACATCAACATTTGCTATAATCAAACATTGAGAACAGTGTGTAGATTGAAACACATTGAAACAATTGAACAGAATGTTTTTGTAGTGTGAAATCCATCCACTTTATAGGCTTACTTTGCCATAGTACCTATACAGCTGATACATTGTTAAATATATCAGTGCAAATACTCAATGTAAACAATAGTTTGGAGTCTGGTGTGATATAATAAAGTGTATGCTACAGTTTCACACCACATGCTCGTTTTCTGTTAAGTATCCAGCACCCTCCAATAATGCACTTACCTATGCAGACGTCTATCTTGCCCTTGATGGCAGCCTCGTGTAGTGGAGTGTAGTTCCAGTTGTCTCTTGCGTTGGGGTCAGCGCCCTGACATAGCAACAAGGACACCACCTGACAACCACAGAGCATGTGTTTAGCTTGACTTCAGCTGCCACTATTTACTGCTCAAGTCGGCAAAAAGAAATAGAACTCAGAACAGCTGAGAAAACTAAAACTGTTACGTAAAAGACTATTGAAGAACATTAAAGTGTAAGTATTATGTAGGGAGTTTAAGCTCATAGACCAATAGAAAATATAGATTAAATAAAACTACCCAAATTTGGGTCATGGCTAAGCCCGTGAACTAGTAGCCTTATTGCTAACATACCATGAAGAAAAAGTCAGATGAAATGTTTTGAAACTCGTGCAGTTTAAATATATATTTTCTTGTGTTGTGGTGTCCATGTCAACAAAGAGCATACATGGTAATAATATACCCTAAGTCTAAATTGTTTGGGTTAGTGTCAATAAATTATTATGAGGTATGGACATTATAGTTTTAATTTATTAACAGATTATAAATTAAGCTTGTGTTTTAATTGTTTTATTGAAAGAATTTCAGTGTTTTGTAGGTAACAAAAAAATTGTATAGCCAACGTAATTACATACAATCAACAAAAGACTATTCTGTCCTATCAAATAAGGTCTCACCTCTGAATGCCCAAAAGAGCAGGCATTATGAAGCGGTATGAGACCCCCATCATCCCGAGCATGGACATTAGCACCAGTCTGAAGCAGGTGGTCCACCACATCCTTCCTCCCGAAACCTGAAGAAGAAAGAAAGATAAACTATAGCGAACACAGACAAAAATTTAAGAGACCCCTCACTTTTTCCAGATTTATAATCAGGCTTATAGATTGCTCGTATTTTCCTATAGAAAATCTAGAATCTAGCTGTTCTTCTCATAGCCAAAACGTTTCTCTGCAATTTCCCATCAGTAAAAGTGGATTTTGTCATGATTGCGTTGGTTTACTGTACAGTTTATGTGCATCATTGATATTGTTCCATACTGATTTACTTACTAATTGATTAATTTACTTTAATTTATTTATGTGAATATGGGGATTATGTTGTGCCAAGTTATGGAACAAAGGATGTGAGTTTGCTTTTCACTCTGTTTAGCCCCAGCACTATCGCTCTCTGTAGAACAGATGTGGATCAAAGAACATGTATGTCGTTACCAGCTGCAAAGTGCAGAGGGGTGGATTTCCGTCCTGCCATGTCTTTAGCGTTCACGTTCACAGCATCCACTAGCTTCTTCACTCTGGAGACGTCCCCATTTCGACAGGCTTCAAACAGCTCCCGAAAAGCCCCATTAGCGTTAGGGCCACTGGCTCCACTGCCGGCCGCGGTCCCGCTGCCCGAGTCCGGGGTGGACCCGGGGCTGGTGGCGCTGCCCTCGGTGGAGCTGGGGGAGCTGGCGCTGCTGCTGAGGCTGCTGGAGCTGGACAGGGCCAGCGCGGGGCTGGTGGGAGAGGCCGGGCTAGCCTCACCGTCAGCCCGGTTCTCCATCGCGGTTCCCTGCGAAGCTGAGGCGGCATCGTCGGGGCCAGGAGGAGGGGAGACAGGAGGGGTGACCAGGAGAGAAGTGCTGCGAGACGGCGTGGACAGCCCGGAGTTTGGTGTCTGCTGCTGCTGCTGAGAGGAGCGACGAGGCGTCGCCATTTTCACAACACAACAGTCCCCACTGGCAACAACAACACTGACAGCTTCCTGCGAGGAAGGCACACTTCCGCTGGAGTTACCTCATCAATCATTGTACCAATCTTTACTAATATTGTTCTGAGTTAACACCGAAGGGGGCTTTATTAGGCCTACCACACACCAAGAAAAGAAACAGAAACGCGACAATTCCATAATGCTTATTTAAAAGCTCGCAGTCTACCACTGTGGCATGTGATGCTCAAACAACATAATATGAGGCGAGTAATAATATGTTACCGACAACAACACTATTTAAGGAGCCTATGTTTATACATATTATTAACCAAACTAAATGAAAATATTTCATTCATGGGCATATGTGACCACTAGATGGCAGCATGTGCCATTATTTTGAACCATCAGAATTAATCGGTAAACATGGACAGAAGATTACTATTTTATACTACCACTAGGCCTTAAAAGCTACCCTTCCTGTAGTCCGGGAGAATAGGCCTGGTGGCTACACAATTGTTGTACTGATCGTAGTCAAAGGAAGACAAACTACTCTACTTATTTAGGACTTTTTTTGTAGGCTATATAATCCACGGTGGCAATATTTTGTAGGCCTATTTGTAAAGTAGTATTTTTCAGTTGTGTTTATAGTTCACCCATGACGCTGCTTTGACTACAGTCACGAGTTAGCAATGTCATGTCTGGTTGGTCGACATACTTCTCATACTTGCTCCATCTGTTCCTCAGTGTCAAAACTCATTCTGCTGCTAAACAATTCTTAAAATAAACACTGAGATCACACACATTAGAAATGAACATGGGCCTGAACAAGGAAACCAGATCACAAGAAAATATAAAACACTGGTGATCCTAACAGTTTAGTTTTAGTAAAAATATGAACATGAATAGTAAATGTAGGCCTATATGTCTTTCACACACAAACAAAAAACTGCATAGCCCCATTCCTCTAGACAGGCAGCAGAGGGGAGTGAGGGGAGTTTTGCCACCATTTTTTGGGGTATTGATAATGGTTCCTTCATCTTCAACCGTAGTGAATCCCTATGCATTATTTATAATTTAGTCCTATTGCAACAGACCTCTCAGGGCACTAAGAATAATCAATTTCAAAGCCCATAACACACATCTGTAGACACAAATTAGGTAAATTGTTAATAGGCCTATATTGTGTACTTTTCAGTATTATGTTGCTCAATGGGAAACGCTGAAGCACCCAAAAACTATGCCGAGTGAAGCAGGAAACATTAAGGGAGTTATCTTTTCTTCAGAACTACATTCTTAACTAAAGCAAAAATCATCAAGCACATGCCACTTCTGCTCCAGCCTGGCCCTGGACATGCCCAAACTGAAACAAATCCAATATAACATTATTCAGAAAATGTGGTGAGGATTCTTGTTTTTATGGCAAAATAATTTTCCAATCAGCAAATTACTTATATGTTATTTTGTATTATTAAGTGCTTAGAGTACAAATTGGCTATTAAAAATGTAAAATTTCAAAACATAATTACTAAACAATTCAAAATGGGATTGGGAATGGAGTTTGAACTAGTCTTTAGCTGTATATTCACTTGAAAAATGTCAAGTAACAATAACAATTATTCTTCAAATAATGTTTATACTATAGATGGCCAATTCCCTACATTAGGTTACTGTAGTAACCAAAATGGGACGTCTGTGCGCCTCTGTGCCGCTTGTGTGCACTATACAGTAGATGACACGCCTGTCCTATTTGGGGACTGAGACCGTATTGAAGCCACGCCCCTTCACAGGTTTCAGTCAGACTTGTTTCTTGGCAGCATCTGTCAAAAGGTCCAGACAAAACGGACACACCAACAGTAACAGTACCAGCTACAGTAAGAGCAGCAGCAGCATGCCGAACCACCACACACAGAAGTGGATACGCATGTCTCTACGGACTCCGGGCATCCTCATCTTCGGCACGGTCCTGGCTCCGTGCGGATGGGTGCTAGACTTGACCTCCACTGTCGCCCCAAACTGGAGGACACTTCACAACCTCCCTGGTAGTGCGTCTGGTTTTATTGTCATGCAGGGCATCTGGGACATTTGCACAACCACTTCAACTTCAACTGAATACAACTGCGGCCAAGACGACACAGCTTATTTCGGGCATGAGATCATCCCTATTGCACAGGGCCTCATGGTGGCCTCCCTGGTGGTCACTCTGGTGGGTTTGGGTGTAGCCATCCCTGGAGTCCGCTGCTGGAAGAATCATCCTAACTGGACTGCTGCTGGCATGGGAGGACTCCTCATCTTCTGCTCTGGCGTCATGACCATCATCCCCATCTCTTGGTACACCCACATCCTTGAAAACATCACCGCGGTCACTCCTCAAGCCAGTGTACGTGTGGGCTATTGCATCGTCCTGGGATTCATGGGTGGGATCCTAGAAATGCTAGCAGGTGCTGTTATGTTTATAGGCATATCCCGGTGCTGCGGGGGCAAAAACAGAGGCGAGATACCAGTAGAACATGCCATGTCCCGGCTCAATCGGCAGAATGACCCACCCAGACGCCAGGACGCGCCCAGACACCTGAGCCTGAGCCGACCACGCAGCCAGGCCAGCAGCGTGCCCCACTCCAAAGACAGATACATTGATGATGATGACGATGATGTATCTTTCCCCAGAGCCAAGAGTCCAGCCAAGTCAGTGAACAGCATGGGGAGTGGCAGGCCTTATGATGCAGACCTGTGAAGATGAATGGACAGCTTTGAAACATTTGCACTTTTTGGCTCATAGCATAAAAAACGATGGTCCTTGTGGTATATTATTGCATATTCTCGTGGCTGACTTTAATGTAAAATCTGTGAACTGTGTGTGTTATATATATGGTAGGATGATTTTGTGTTTTTATGAATGAGTTTCTGTTTGTGTGTAGCTGTGACGGTATCTAAGTGGTCATATGATGGGTATGCGTGTTATGTCTGATCGGTTGACATACCTTTGTGGTAGTTTTATCTCCTCTGTCCTCTGCCTAAGCTCATTCTGCTGCAAAACATAGGTCTATCTGAAACTAATGAATACCCTATATTGGTAAAAACCATTGATGCACATTGCTTGCGTGACTTATTTGCCATTACTTCTACAGGACACTGGCAGGTGCATGAGTTTTGGATGTGGGCACTGAAAATAACGTTAATGCAATGCAGATTTAGACTTTGCAAGTAAAGCTCAAAACACAATCAACCAGAAAGTAAATAACTGAAGGAAGAATGCACTTTATACTTTTTCCAGGAATAAAATGTCTGTTGATTTATTCCTTGATCATCATTAAAAATATATATGAAGATTGAGCCTGACACTGTGTGATGATTTTATAACCTAGGGACTGCAGATGGAAACTAGCTGTTTAGCTATAATCTGGTACCGTACATCTGTTTTATGAGCATTATGTCTCTGTACACTGTCCCTTCAAATAAAGACTAACCTAAGCTTTAATATTACTTTATGTCTTAAGACTGTGTGTCTGTAAAACAGGGTCCAATGGCTTGTTCTGAATTAATCTGGATTTAGTTTAGTCATAAGGATATATGGTGCAAATTAATGTAAAAAGTGCTTGTTTGTCATCTCTGCTAAATAGGAATAAAGGCCTACATGGATAGTTAGAACCATTGTAACTGCAGTTGACTTCAGTTCTCACAGGTAGGCATCTTTTTTAACTGTTGGGGGTAACTAAACCTCATAATAGTTATCATTAAGAGTGTATCATTCAGAAGCTATCTGTCTGGTTACATATCCAGTCGAAACTTCCCACTCCTCTCTCTCTCTCCTGCGCTCTTCCGTTCAAGACTTGACACACCTGTCCTATTTGGGAACTGAGGCAGAGGTAAAGCCACGCCCCTTTTTCAGGTTTCAGTCAGACTTGTTTTTTTTAAGCATCGTCCGTGAAAAAGGTCCGGAGTTGTGACCAAACGCACACATCGACAGTGACGGTAAAGCGAAGCAGCAGCATGCCGAACCGCCGTGTGCATGATTGGATCCGCATGTCTCAGCGGACTCCAGGCATCTTCATCTTCGGCTTGGTCCTGGCTCCCTGCGGATGGGTGCTGGATTTGACAGCCACTGTCGCGCCAAACTGGAGAACGTACAGCGGCTACACCGATCAGCCTTCCGATTATGTACTCATGCAGGGCATCTGGGACATTTGTTCAACAACCACGTCTTCAACTAGAAACACCTGCGGCTTAACAGACCCCCCGTATTTTGCTGATAAGCTTATCACTGACTCGCGGGGGATGATGGTGGCCTCACTGGTGATCACCCTGATAGGTCTGTGTGTCGCCATCCCTGGGATCCGCTGCTGGAGAGATCAACCCAACTGGACCGTAGCTGGCTTGGGAGGCTTTCTCATCTTCGGCTCCGGTGTCCTGACCATCATCCCCATTGCCTGGTACACCTACAGAATTAACAATATCACCACGAGCAGACCGGCTCCCACTGTACAGGTGGGCTATAGCATCGTCCTGGGATACATAGGCGGGATCTTTGAAGTGCTAGCGGGGGCCGTCATGTTTATAGGCATATGTCGGTGCTGCAAGGGCAAAAACAGGGGTGAGATACGCTCAGACAGAGCGATAGCCAAGTACAACCAGCGGAATGAACCACCCAGACGCCTGGACGTGCCCGGCCTGAGCCGGCCACGCAGCGAGGCCAGCAGCGTGCCCTACTCCAAAGAGTCCATGGATGACGACGTCTCTTTCCCCAGAGCCAAGAGCGTAGCCCCGTCAACGAACAGCCTGGAGAGTGGCAGGCCTTATGATGCGGACCTGTGAAGAGACAACAGAAATTGGACTAACTCTGGTATTAATACTACCGATAGCCACATCACACAGCAGTCATTTACATCAACTATACACCGAGAGCGCAACCTGTCGACTGATGAATGAAGGAGGCTACTTTGAGAGCGTTTGTTATGACACCTGTAAAGCTGCGATGAATGAACTAAACTGTAAATGATTTTGAGTATTGTAGTAATTGTCTGACTGCCACACATGCATCTAACGTGCAGTGGTACAGAAGCAAAAGATCAAATGTCCTGTTTGAGTGCTGTAGTTACTATGAGCAATATTTTTGAAGGAGTGAAGAATATTTATGACAAAGGCCATTGTTTTGTGAGAATCTGACTTTTGTAAATACCACTAAATGTTTACGCTTTTAATGAAAAACTGGCCGGCATTATCTATTTTTTGTAAATAAGCCTGTATGCACTATTGAGGCATCCTAAAGGGGACATTGTTTAAGCTTTGTGCCATTAAATATATTTGCACAGTTTTACATCGGTGTGGCATGAATGTGTTTTTAACGGCAGCAGAGAGTACATCCTGGATTGTGTTTTCAATGTTGGGTAGTATGGGGATAGACCAATTGCATTTTACATTGACAGGTAGCTCGTGTAAATGCAGTCTGACCGGTCAGAGAGGTTTGCTCCTGTACACACCTTAAATTACTTGTCTGACAGCATTTCATTCGCTCGATAACAAGGTGACGTGGACAACAAGCCACAAATAGCTCTGAGAAAAAGCTTTATTTCAACTATGAGAAAAATAAGGGTGTTCATGTAAGTGTGACAATGCAATATCAAGTTTAACAGCATCAACCAGCTTTCTGGAACCTGAGTGTTTGCACTTTTGACTGTATGAACCAAATATTTGATTTTGAAAGGGCAACAGAAGGAAACAGTAGCATCCTCTATGAAATTTATCAAATACACTCGACTCATTGTGTCCAAATTATTTGCATTAAAGAATAGTCTTATCTAGAGGTGTATGTTGGCAAGCTTAAAATGTAACTCGTGCATTTCGGGTTTATATGGCACATTCAAATAGCTAAATTTTGTGCGTCGATACAGAAGCATCTATGAGAAATGTCCATTAAAACGTTAGAAACTTCTGGGCAAAAACTGACAAAACATTCGCCTCACGTGATCCAAATCTTATACAAGCTACCATTTCCAAATTCTCTAAATACATTCAATTTGCTCATGAGTGATACCTGATGCTAGTAAACAATTGTGTTCTGTGATTTGAAGTGATAGTTTGAAAAAAGCATTCTTCTACAAAAAAACAAAAAAGGTAGAAACTGAGACACAAACAAATCTTTAGTTGTTCTGAGGTGGTTTGTTTCGAAGCACAATGCAGCCACGCTTCCATCACCACCAGGGCGTTTGTGTGAATGAATCGCATTTTGAGAAAGCCATGTGGAATTGAAAAGAGCCATTATTACTGAAGCTCAGTGGCGTATACAAACCTCTCCTCAAAATGAATCGTCATAGAAACTGCACTTTCATACAAAGGTTTTACATTTATTTTTATGACAGTTATATAAAAATGTACAACACGAGTCTAAACATATTTAAAACAGCAGGTAAGACAACATGAACTATTCATTTTAGTAAATTATCTTTTAGGTCATTTAGAAATTCCAGAGATCTCCTTCAACATTAACAAGAGTCTAAGAGACCATAAGACTGGGGTGAAATGTGGGTAAAGTGCATTGCTCTAAAAATGAAAAAGACATGAAGAGTACAGAGTCCTGTAAAGTTCCGGAAAATTCAGGAACGCCAAGTCCGGTTTAAAACTTGCAGCAAAGAATCTAATGGAAGCTTCAAGCTTAATTCTACTGGCTGTACATCATTGTTGATCTGTAAGACAAACAAAAGGATGTATATGAACACACTGGACTGATGTTTTCAAACAAACGGTGTGAAAGTCAGTACCTGGAATGTTACAGAGACGTCATCGTTACACACCAACGTTGAAGCCCCGTCTTGCTTCCAGCGTTCTCCTGTTGACAACACAAAAATTATAATTCATGAAACGCGTGCAAGGCTGAAGATGATGATTGACAGGAACATTCCATTCACAAACACAGCCCAGTCATGTCCTTATGTACAGAGAAATTATTGGCATATTGATATACAAGCCCTACGCCTCTACTCTTAAAACGCCCACAAATACACAAAATAGGTAGCCATTAGGGCCCATTTGTCAGTCACGTTATGGGAAACTGCAGCTTGTCAACAAATGGCCTACAGAGGGCACGCTTTATCTACTCCGAGCTCTGAGAGGCGTGTATGCTCACTACTTCGCAGATTATACTCAGTGCCTCAGTTAAAATTTTAAAATCCAATCAATCTCATTTGATATCTATTCTCACATATCACATCTTTTAACCCGCCTGTAGTTACCGTATAGGGTCAAGTAGTTTCTATCTTAAATTCATACAAGCTCGCACAACCAACCTGTCATGATAGTGGAAGAAACTATGGACTTACTCTAGTGACCCCCTATTTTTAGCATAAATACTTTCACAGTACTTCATCAATCAAGCAGTCGTTAACCTAAGAACACAAATTGTCTTACCCGAGGCCCGATAACAGTTTAAATTCATAATTATGAACAACTGACATCACATCCTAGTGAAAATGCATCACCTGCGATTTTTCTTCTGCCTCTGTCTCATTTTGGCAATGATGAAGGCGAGAATGAGCAGTCCAAAGATGACCGCTACAATACTGACAGTCAAGGGCACACTGAGCGACCCATTCACCGTAGCTTCACAGGACCGGCCCCGGTATCCCAGGGTACACTCACACATGAGGTCAGTGCCACCCCCCGGAGGAGACACGCACGTCCCATGACCGTTACACTGGAGCTCTCCACAGGCGGGCAGGTTGTAGTCTATGCCTCTTGGCTGGGGGGCCGCAGGGGAAGTGGAGGCAGACATAATAGAACTGATTCTGTTCTGTTCACTGAAAAACAATATCATAGAATTAGCGAGGCGAGAAAATACAACTTAGATGCTTTTTAAAAGTGCTTTTTGAGTTATTGTGGGCTGCCAGGACACTTGACTAAATTGGTCAAAGTAATAATGCACAAAGATTTGATGTTGTAGAGGCCGGGAAATATGAAATACTACAAAAACATTTCTCCACTGCCAAGACTACCAGCACTGTCCAATTGTGATACCTGGATGTTAGATTGTGTTACATAAAACTGGGTTGTTGAAAATGAACACCGTATAATGTTTCCTGTTTTCAGACGTCAATGCACGAGTTTCTAGCGCACAATATACTTAATTTGACTTTCAAATTATCTCAAAGAAATGATTATGCACAAACTATGTATATCCTATTGGCAGAAAGAGTAAATCTATGACAATTCGATCCTCTGTTTTAAGATAAATACTTAACACAAAACAACGATACACCAACCACAGCTTTATCATATCTAGGATACAACCAGCAGATATGGCACCCAATAGTCTATAGAAACAAGCTTTCTGAGCTCTAGATATCTGGGTGCTGTTCTTCACAAGCATCTCGTCATTCAGGTTTTAAAACAATGGCTCCAGGGCTTACCCCACACACCGCTCAAAGTAAACTCTTAAAAGAATGGCCGTTTATACCTACGATAATGCTGCTCTTGAAAGTTGATAAAGTTGTCTGTTGTCCTGTGGAGTTGGTCTTCCTCTTTTTAGTGACTGAGAATCTGAAACAAAGGTAGGCGGGAAGAGGAGGAAGAAAGCTGAAACCTGTAAACACCAGTCTAGTTTTTTTTCCATACAACACACGCAAAACTCACCCGCCTCCCACCTGTCTCACCTTTACATGGGTTGAGTCATATCCGACATGCTTGCGATATTTGAGCCGATTATCCTGATGAGGATCAAGCATGGCGCATTTCATAAGACAGCAATGTTGCGAAATAATAAAGGTTATCCAAATAGAAAAAAATTCAGGTGTGCAAAAAAATACCAAATGGTCACTAAATAGAATAAAACTGGCTATAAACTAAAAAAAAATATATATAGCGAAATTAAACAAAGAATTCAGCAGAGAGATGACCTGACATGCCACTTACACTCGTGTTCCAATATGCACGTCCTGACTTGGGAGGCTTTGGATTGCAAAAGGTAGGCGTGTTTCTCAAACAAGATGGGGCGGACAGAGGTAAGGGCAAGTTTGAACAAGTTACTGGACGGAACTAACATGAAGCTTTTCATGTGACTGACGAACTAGGATTTGGTAATGTTTGGTTAGCAATTATGTTAGGGATTTTGGATTTAGCTAAATGGAACAACAAAGTAGCCCCATGTTTCCGTGCATATAATACAGTAGTAGCTGTAGTCTGAGAATTTCTAAAATAAGATTAAACTTTTATTTTTTAGTAAAATTTTACTTTAGTCCCTCCCTGGCCTCTCGAGCAACATCAAATCATGAGTTTCTGCGGGCTCCATGCTACTCATAACTCAAAACTACTACTGGTCAAAGTGGCAATCTACAAACTCTTAATCTGATGTTGCTGTAGTGGTCAAGGGAGGCATTACATTAAAAATGATGTCAGACAAACATTGTCCAATTTGTCTTTTTAGGTAACCTCTGGACAATCGTTGACCATAGCCAGAGCCGCACAAAACATTGCCGCAATCATTAGGTATCCAAGCATGATTGTGACACTTAAGGTGGCCAAGTAACATAATGTCAGGAGATCCGAACAGCAAACAAACGCATGCAGCACCTGAGACCTTTATTGCAACAAGAGTTTACGCCCAAACATAGAAACATGGTTAATAAATGGCAGGCCGAGATTGTTTTTGTGTAGATAAGAACTGTTTGCAGGATAAAAACTAAGAGTTGCTTGTGAATGCAAAACCAGTTCATTGTTGTAACTGTAGGGAATCCAAAGTTAAACCAGGGTCCTTTCCATCAACTGGGGAATCCAACTCCTATGAAAGAATAAACGATCAATAATGTTTCTCTCATCGAGCCAATGCAAAATCCCTTCTTTATAAACAATAATTGGTCCAATCCCTTACCTCACTGTCTGAGTCGTACTGTTCCAATGGCAGGCCTATGTTGGACATTAGAGTTTCCTTTTGTCTGGTTCTGCTGAATGCTAATGCCAAGTCTCTCCTGGAAAAAGATTGGAATTTTATTATAGTCTCTCTGTTGACATGAAGTTACAAAGTGTTTAAAACAGAATATCAGAATCAGATTTAAGAGTTAGGACTTGACTTTACTTTTTTACAAAGTTTCTGTCCATATCATTTGTTGCATACTGTAAAAGCATATAGACTTTTGTAGGGATGGTGGTAGAGATGATATAATAACCACGTTCAATACTGAGATTAGTTTTGCAATCGTTGGCATAGTGAACTGAATTGGAGGCAGAAGAGACAGATTTAATTAACACTGCTTTTTATGTTCGACTGGAAAAGGGTGGCTTGCCCTCTCCAGGTCGGAGGAGAGCCCCTGCCTCAAGTAGAGGAGTTCAAGTATCTTGGGAGTGAGGGAAGGATGTAGCGTGAGATTGACAGGCGGATCGGTGCAGCCTCTGCAGTGATGTGGTCGTTGCGCTCCCTTTAGAGATGGGGTGAGGAGCTCGGTCACTCGGGAGGAGCCCCCTGGATGCCTCCCTCGGGAGGTGTTTCAGGCAGGACCCACCGGAAGGAGGCCCCGGGGAAGACTTAGAACACGCTGGAGGGATTATGTCTCTCGGCTGGCCTGGGAACGCCTCGGGATTCCTCCGGAAGAGCTGGAGGAAGTGTCTGGGGAGAGGGAAGTCTGGGCGTCCCTGCTTAGACTGCTGCCCCCACGACCCGGCCTTGGATAAGAGGAAGAAGATGGATGGATGGACCTTTTACCACATCACGATAATGCTTAAGCCAGTATTGTTTTTTATCATAACATCCACACAACATTTTCATTGTCTCAGTTTTAAAGTGGAACTAAACTCCTGGGTCAGATCTACAGTAAACCCACAGCCCATTTTTTTTAAATGCTTCACAAATGGGCAGTGCCTGGTGGAGACAGAGGGGCTGGGTGAAGGTTTGGGGTGAATGTGGTGTGAGCCGTGCTCTCAAATCAACCTCCTGATTCACTAGGTGTGTCTCTAAATGAGACAAGGGCCTATCAGAGCCTGAGGGCCTGTGACATATACCATAGCATATTTTTGACCAATAGGAAATTTTAAGTGCAGTAGCACTGTTTAACCTGAAGAGTGATCATTTTGCTTCAGGGTTTAGATACTCTTTAAGTAAATAGTCAAATTAGAAACCTGTGCATTTAACTCACATGGACTATTTCACATTGATTCACATTTGAAATCTCAAATACAATCTAGAATGTGTGGATTAAAAATGATAGAAGTATTTTTTTTTTGCCATAAGATAATGAAAAAATACAGCATCTCAAAATGTGATTAATTTTTAAGTAGAACAGCGTTTGACTTTTTTCAGTGTGCTGTCATAAACCAGCTGATATTCTTGTATTACTCCCATGATCCTCCATCTTTATTAAAGCCCCAATATTAACCCCACATCACTTAATATTGTTGTCATTCTGGGAATGCCATCTTTTAATTTAGCTTGGCTTCACACCACAGTAACACACTGGCTTTTTACTGGTTGAAAAGGTATAATTGCTGAAATACTCTGTCGCTTCTCCCATGTGAGCTGCTTAGTTTCGCTGTGTTTGCATCATAATAAAAACTGTCACCATAACACATTTCAATCAAAATTAAGCACCATTATTATAGTAGATGGGTACCATGAAAACAAGTAAAACATTGCTTAACTTACAAATTGAGCAGTAATCATTCACAAGCAAAATCTTTCATTGTCCCAATTTGTCTCAAAAGTAGATCAGTCCAACTATGTGTTCACCTCACATGGACTATTTTACAATTTAAGAAATCTCAAAAACAATCTAGAATATGTGGGATAGAGCTGAAACATATATGTTTTACACTAAGCAATGAAAAAAAATACATGGGGTCACCAAGGAGTGGGGCACCTAATAATCCCACCGCTGTGACTGACAGACAGCACGCCTTTTCACAGCCATACAGTAGTAATTAAATATACAGGTAATTCATCCACATGAATAATCAGTGAATCAGTCCAACTAGAAAAATGTGCATTCAACTCCCATGGACTATTTCACATTGATACAATTTGAGAAATCTCAAATACAATATAGAATGTGTGGATTAAAGCTGATGAAAGCTTTTTTTAATACGCCAATGGAATAAATACAGCTACTCGAAATGTGAAATAGTCCATGTGAGTTGTATGCACATATTTCTAGTTGGACAGATCTACTGAAGTCAATTGAGTCAATGAAATATTTTTTGTGTGAACGATCGCTGCACAATTTGTAAGTGGAGCACAAATCTACTGTTTTCAGCGTAACCTGGTATACCAGCCCTGCCTAGTTTGTTTTTTCCCTGGTCCTTTGCTCATAGCGAATCATATCTCAGCCAATTTTGTAGACAGACCACTCACTTACAGTATATCTAACGTTTCTGATCACTACACTACAATTCACACTACAATAGGTGAAGTACGCCCTTGAAATTGAATGCAATCAACAAGATCCCAGACTAACACATTTGTATAGAAAAAGACTTACAACATAGTCGCGGCTGGCCAGGCTGGTGAATTGGTGCTGAGAAGACTAGGCTAGTGTAAGCTTGCTGGTGGTCTTTGTTTTGTGTCAATAGACAACAATACATTGATTAGTCTAATAAAGTGCTTGGGGCATCCAAATAGCCAGTATAGTGGGCTTGAATGCATAGTTCTTAGCTTTGGCAACTTATGATACATAGTTAATTTGATTTGATCTATTTGAACAATATAAACATACCAAAACTAGAAAGCACTGAGAGAATGTAGACCTCTGCCAAGAAGCAAATGTCCTTATATGCACTAGAAACACACTAAAAAAACAGTTATAAATAAAATCTTCTGTGGGACTGGACAACCCTCCAGGAAAAACATGATATAATTAAAAAATAAAAATGGTGACTCCATCCATCCATCCATTTTCTTCCGCTTGTCCGAAACCGGGTTGAGGAGGCAGCAGTCTAAGCAGGGAACTGCGGCCTTCGACCACTGCCCGATCCACATTGCACCAGCCCTTTTAAGGGTACCTCCCGCAGGTGGTGGGTCCACGGGAGGGC
>JAVQKC010043761.1:0-16848 GCA_036025475.1 Philypnodon macrostomus
CAGTTCGGCGTCTTTATGGTATGTACCTGTGTGCAAATGTTGAAACTGATCCGGCAATTCGTTTTTGAGTTATCGCGTTCACAGCTAGGATCTGCGGACGCGGACATGCACCGACGTGATTCCATAATATCGTCGTTTCGCCGAAAATAACATGTATCTACATTTATCTGATTGGAGAAAGTGTGTGTTCAGCTATGAGAGTGTCAAGGCTTTGTTTTCTGGAAACCCCCGAAAACTGGCACAGACTGTCAAGAGACAGGTGTCTAATCAGAGTGTTTGTTATTGAGATAGATATTATTGTGTGTTATGCATAATATTCCTCCATTGTACCAGTATTCACCATACCAGCCATAAGACCATTTCCAACTAGAGTGATTGCCACTTCCAAATTAGATTGACCTTTTCCTCCGTAATCCACTCTCTGCATTATTTATTCAAACAGATTAAGGAGTGCCTTGTGGACTGTTCTGTTCCTTTGTCTACCTCAGTGTGTGGTTTTGGAAACTGCCGCTGGGTGAAAGCCTAATTCTTCTCCAAGCTCCATTCTTGATAGATCTAAATGACACATACTAAACAGACAAGAGGGCATTGGAATACTAGGTGTTAAGTGATGGATAAGGTGAGCAGACTTAGCATTGGGGAAATCCCTGCTGAGATCACTGCCACTATTCTGATACCTCAGTCCACTTATCCAGCCCAAGACAACGAGGCTAACACTGAAACCGTAGCCGCCTTTGTTGCATTTGTTGAACTCTTTTATGGAGTGTGAGATACTGGAACACATAACAGATTCTATTTCAAAAAATGTCTTATGCCAAGTCCACAATCTTAAGGGTTTTATCCAGGCATGTGACCGCAGCCCTACTGTCCCAAAGACCTCAGCCAACACTGTACCCAAAGAGGAATGAGTACAGCTATGAGAGAGCTATAATTATCCCGGGTTAGTCACGTTTAAGGTCTTTTTGTGAGACCAGTGCGCCTGAATGAGGTGGGATTAGAGGTGATCCCAGGGCAAACAGACTCAAAAATAAGTCCAGGTGATCTACAGGGGTAATTCTGGTTAAACTGTATGTCACCTGAGATTTTTTTTAACCTTTATTTAACCAGGAAAGTCCCACTCATTGTACATATTTGGTGGTAGGGGAAGCGGGAGCACCGAGAGGAAACCTACACAGACACAGGAAGAAAATGCAAATGCCCCGACTGCCCGGTCCTCGAGCCAGGTCCTCGAGCCAGGTCCTCGAGCCCGGTCCTCGAGCCAGGTCCTCGAGCCCGGTCCTCGAGCCCGGTCCTCGAGCACGGTCCTCGAGCACGGTCCTCGAGCACGGTCCTCGAGCCCGGGACCTCGACCTCTTTTGGTGAGTGCTGTTGAAATTTCACACTTTTCTGTATATCATGTACCTGTTCTGGTTATTACCTACAATATATGGTAAGTTCTTATGCATTATAGCTACATGAAGAAGGAATAGTCAAGCAGAATATTTTATCGATATGCAATTGTTGGATGACCATGTTTATGTTTATAATGCCACATTTACTGTAACTTCCTTTAAATAAGATTATTTAAGATTGAACCCAAAGGCAGGTGCTCAGGATACTGACCCCTTTACCAACAAGGAATCTTAAATACTTCATATGTGCTTTATAGTTTAAAGTCTCAAGTTTAAGTCTAATATCTTTATTTTAAAAACAGTTTCTTGGATAGTAGTGTGGTAATAAACAGGTAATAATGTAGTAATTGTGGTAAAATTCCATGTAATTCCTGTGTAATTACCCACTCTAACCATAGGCTGCTCATAATTAGCAGGTTATTGTATATCTTGTACTGTAGTCGCTATCTTGTTACCATGCATGGCATTACAAAGCTAATTTATTTGTTAATTAACTATGATTACTTTATTATTATATATTATTACCACACTGTGACAATGTTATTACTGTGCTGTAAAGTGTGACCACAGTCTATAACAAACATATGTACCAGTTAAAGGGTGGAAAGCACTTCCACACAGGTCTGTTTAGTGACAGAGTCCTTGTTTGTGTTCACCCTTAGGTGGGCTGCACCCACACACCTCCACGGGTTGCAGTAAAGGCCACATCCTGATCTTTGACCCCATAAAGGTTTGTGGTGAGCTGGAGGTGATGGGCAGTGAATTTGTATGTCCAGCATGTTGGGAATAGACTTGTCATGGGCACTATATGACCACAGGGTCAATGCTGGATGTGAAATCACTGACCTGTGTCCTCAGTCGAAAACAAAAAGTGAAGTTGAACCAAGTCACCTTACCTTGACCAAAACGTATGAATAAACATGGCTTACCTTTCCTTTTTGTAGCTAAATAAACATAGCGGGGAAGCCGGGGGTTAATAGGGCCAAGTTTAGGGACCCGAGCAGAGGGAGGGTAGAGGTATGGCAGGGGTGAAGGGTGAGTCCCAGGAGAGCTCATTAGGACACACCCACACCTCCAAGTATTTAACTCACACATAGAGACTTATTACTACTGCCTGTGAAGCGTACCCTCCTTACAGCTCCATTAACAGTACATTTTATAAGAGTATGCATTTAAAGGCCAGAAAATTGACTGGATCCTGGTGAGGACCAGCCCCCGAGCTACATTCTCATAAGACTAAGGAATATGCTGTGCTTTCCACAATCTGAAACTGTGTGTAACAAAGGAATGGTTCATGGAAGCTGCTCTCTGACATATTTGAGCAAACATCTGCATTGTTTTCTGGGTAGCTGGTTGGTCTGTCTGCAAACTAATGAATTTTAATGACATTTTCAGAAAAGGTCATTGCAAGATAGGTCCAAAGATAATCATAACCATCTTGAACTGCTCCCAGTAATCCATTCCACTCCGAACCATTGGTGTGACAGAATTTCTGTGAGTGGGCGGGTCTTAGGTTAACACAGGAACGCTAAAAATATGTCTGCTGCTATAGATCCTTTAAAATGTTGGTCATTTGGAATGTTCAAAGTTACAGAATGGAGGCGACTGGAGCAAAAGAGAGTTAGCTTTACAAAAAGGTAGTGTTTGTGGTGAGGGATAGAATAATTGAGCATACAATAAAAAACTATTGTGGTCATCCACATTTCTGTAAGGACTTGTCCAGTAAAAGCTAAAAAGTCAAGAGTTTTGCCACTGTTACTGTTACTAATGTGTACTTTAAACAAAGATACAATGTGAGGTACTTTCACTAATGTTTCCTAACCAGGATCTGACATCACCTACATGTAGAGAGTGGATGGACTTTGTCAAAACCCTCTTAGTTTCCAATATTTTGTGGCTCAAGCTAATGTCTCCATTGTAAATGTATTATGGTCCTGCCTCCAGCTGCTTTCATTCCGGAATTTAGAATTTAGAGTCTATATCTTTACAAAAACAATTAAAGCTCAAAATACTCCCTCTTTATGGCTTTTGCCAGGTTAAAGATATGCTCCTGAACTCCAGCCAAGGGTTATTATAGGAACAAATGATAACTTGCTGTGTGGATGTAGGATAATCATTTGGCTTTCTGTCCCAGCTAATAGAACTACAATTCAATTTCAGGTCAGGTTCAGGATTTTGACATTGCAAGATAGTGTGAGTGCCTTGGTGGAGGTGTGCGTTCTTTAATAGCTTCTAGTGTAAGTCATTTAAGCAGATAACCCACACTTTATGACTACATTTCTTGCCTTCTTATCCAACCATAGTAAAAAATACTAACTCCAGCGTCAAGAAATATTTTTCATCATCTTGGTGGAGATCTTGGTTCTGTGATTGCTTCTATAATGTAAGGCGTTTTCTATTCCAGTTCCCCCTTTATGTGAATGAATTTCTTGCCTCCCAGTCTCACCATAGCCGTGTTTATTTACAATGAGCTGGTTTTATGATCCTGACTTTAATTGATAGTTAACTGTGGCTCTGCTCTCCCACTGTTAGATGAACATAAACAAATCCTAACCCGAAACATGTGCTGCGCTCTTCAATCCGCACATGACCCAGACTGTGAAAGCCAGCAAACCCACACTGAAGTCATTACGGACCATTATGTTTCGGGGGGGAAAACGGCCCAAATCCTAAACAGTTGCTATAGAAACGGCATGTCATCGCACTCTGTTTAGATTTGTCTCCTTTCTTCACCTCCACGGTCTCCAACCCAAAATTCAACCGCCCTCTCCGAGTGCCACTAACAATAGTACTCTGGGCTGCCACGCACAAGGGTTGGACAATGTTAGAAAAAACATTTGATAACCATGATTTTGGCTATATTTTGATGCAAATTCCATTAAAGCTGTGGTCAGCCGTCACGTGATGTTACCGTGACGTGTCTTGCCCGCTTTATATAGGTTTTGACTGATGAAGACTTCTGATGAAGACTACAGGAAGTGGTTGAAACATGTCAAGTTAAGGTACGAACACACAGCACTGGTCTGAATCAAAAGAAAAGCATCCCACTTATTATCTTATGTGAAATTATGTGACCAAATTAGCCTTTTTGAACTGTTGCATAGAGGTTCTATGACGTAAAGTAGGTAGGCTTTCATTCTCCCCAGAGCTCTACAGCAACATCAATTCAGAGTATGTGAGTTTTTGATTGGTGCGGTAGCCAATAAAAACTCTGATTTGATGTTGCTGTAGTGGCCAGGGGATGGACTAAAGTAAAATTTCACTACTGTTGGTCAAGTATTTATTCATGTTTAACAATTGCTAATTTTAGGAAAGTTCCAGACTATAGCTTTAAGCAGAAACACACTGTTGAACATATAGATGGAATCTTGTTTTTCACCTCTTCTCATGAAATGATTGAGACTGTATTGATCAAACTTCTCCAAACACATCACAGTGAAAATGGGACCAAACTTTGTCAAAGGTGTACACACCAAACTAAATCAGGGATATTAACGCTTTTGTTTCAATTCTTCCACCTTGGTCAGTTAAACAGAAAACACATGTTCATGAAGAAGAATGTTCAATATGACTCTCACTAATATGAGTATAGCCCCGCCCCTGACACGGATCAGTACCTCAGGACGTCGTGACATACTGTCCACAAGCTTGTTGATGTGGTCCCACTCTTCAGTCAGATCCCGGGCTACTTCCTGTAAACTCTGAGGAGTAGGTCAATAATAATGAAGGAATAAGGTGATTATTGATGAACATAAACAGAAATACAAAAAGGAATGAGGGCCACATTGTCAAAAGTCAATCCAGAGGAGGGCCATTTGCTGACGTGACTGATTTCACTTCACCAAAGTCCCCATCTGTTTGGACACAATAACCACACAGAGAAGTGAAAAGCATATCTTGTTACACATTAAATTATTTATTTTTGTTGAATTATGTAGTCACATGCAGTAAAAAGGCAATTTGGATAAGGCAAGCATAAGGTCCGCAAAAATACATGCGGTCCCCGGGCCATAGTCTGGACACCCCTGCTCTCATAGGAAAAGTCATTTTAACCGTGTAAATCTATGTCAGATAAAAGATCATAGTGTTTTTATTGCAACATATTTAGACTTCTGTGATACGGACATTGCGTTTGCTGATAGTGATTATTTTGTACTAACAATCACACAAACACACACACACACTTGGCACTCTTTGTTCCCCGTGTGATAGAGTTTCAGTCACCTCCATGCTGCACTCTCACACCGACTGCCCTCTTCCAAAAGACAAATAAACGTGTGGAAAAGAACACTCTTTTTGGTCTGATTGAATCCGTATGCATGACAATTTCGTAAAATCCTACAGTGATATGTTTATTTTTAGGGTTGATCAGATGTGAATGAACATACAAAGCAGGGAAATCAATGTGGAACTATGTGCAAAACTGTCCGTAAGTTTCCAAAAGTAAACAACACATCAAAATAAAACTTAACTTAAAATAAACAAAAAAACTCCTTTATCTGACTATGTTCTATGAAAAATTTTCATTATGACAGATTACCTACTTGACATCATAGAACAGGTTCAGAACAAATTTTTATTTCAGAAAACATATGGACCACACCTTTAATAAATTAGCTGTGGTTCTACCCACTTCTACACGCAAAGCTTTTGAGGCCAAAATAACCACGTAAGATTCTTTTATAATAGATTGCACATGAGAGCAAAACAAACATATGTCTTTATTTTATTTCTATTTTCATTTATTTGATTATTTCTCTAACGACATAGATGAACTGGGCAACGTCAGTACAATGGGCCATGGAGTCTGCATGTCCTCCCCTTAGGTTCACTCCTTCCACCATCCAAAGACATGCCTTGCTTATGTGAATTGGTAATGCTAAATTGCCCACAGTGAATGAATGTGCAAATAAATGGTTGTTTGTGTCAGCCCTGTGACTAGGCGGCTACTGCCCAGGGTGAACCCCGCTTAAAGGTGTAGTATGTAAGTTTCCAAAAATAAGCGGAAAAATAAAATTGTTTAAAATGGACTATCTGACCCTGTTCTATGATGTAAAGTATCTGTAGTCCGTAGAGGTCAGCGGGAGGTCATAATTATTATTATACTTTAGCTCCTCATCTGGCCTCTACAGCAACATCAGATCACACATTGTGGGTTACCACTTTGACCAATAGTAGTCGACCTACTTTACCTCATAGAACAGGATCATGTAGTCAAGCTGAATTTTTTTTTATATTAATAACTTTTTTCTACACGCACGGACAACTTACGGACTACACCTTTAAGCCTAATGCCATCATAAAATCAACTTCACCATCCATTCGCTCCTTATGAGGATAAATCTTGTGTATGCTAACTGTAGAAGCTGAGAGCATTATTAATGATCTAAATGTACCCTACTGAGCTACACACTGGTGGCTTGTACGACTTATTGGTTTGTGTTTAATGTCTTCTCTTAATGGCAGCGTCCCCTTATGATCCTTCACACACACAGGCACTTTATTACGTGGGCGGCCATTTGCCTCTTGGCGCTGTTATGGAGGTTGTTTGAAAAGCCCAGACACCCTTAGCAATTACTCAGGTGATATGCCGGCGTCTTGGTGATCAATGTGTCAGTAACGGAGAGAGCGGGGGGTTGCAAAATGCCAACAAAAAGACAGCCATATTGATAGAGAAAGGTACAGATCGCACTTTTACCTTCTCATTCATCACCCCGGTCTTAGCGCAATAGCTGGCCAGGACGCACTCTGCAGTAATAGCCTGTCTACATACTGTATTTATGAGGTGTCATCAAAACAATAGCATTTATCTCGGCACCGGGATCATCACTCGTATCATTATGTCCTTAGCTAGTATGCAGTGAAATGTGTGTGTGTGTGTGTGTGTGTGTAAGCTCTAGTCACTGCAAAAAAGGAATATCTAGATTGATTTGAGTTGTTTTTTCTTCAAGGTGGCACAAAACGTTCCTCTAATGCATCGCAATATGTCTGCAAACACCGCTTCATGTCGAAATAGCTAAATTATAAGAAAAAAAGTGCCTTGAATTTAGAATATTCATCTTGATTTGTGTCGTTCATTGTTCAGGCTGGCACAAAATGTCCGCTAATGTGGGCGAAGCGGTTTTGGCAAATGATTTAAAAAAGAACAAATTATAAACAAAAAAGGAATATTTAGTTTAGAATAGACTATTCATCTTGATTTGGGTTGTTTATTCTTCAAGGTGGCACACCATGTCCGCCAACAATGCAAAGCAGTTTTGGTGGACATTTTGTGACACTTTAGAGAAACTAGAAAAATGACTTATTTAATACAAAAAACTGAATATCTAGATAAATTCAAATTATCTGAAATCAGAAAATTAATCTTGATTTGGGTTGTTTATTCTTCAAAGTAGCACAAAATGTCCACCAATGTCATGAAGCAGTGTTAATAGATAACAAAAACCACAAACAAAAAGGCAATATCTTGATTTCTTAAAGGTGTTTTTTTTTCCTCTCTTTTTTCAAGAAACTCTGCCAGTGGAATCAGAAATCACACTTGAAATGGGAAATAATATCTTGAAAAAGGACAAAAAATATTCAAACCAATTAAATAATCTAGGTTATAATTAAATGTAGTCAAATCAAGATTAATATTCATTTTGACTCATCTAGATATTCCTTTTTGGCAGTGGTATATGTGTGAAATGTGTGTGTAAGCTCTACTGACTTATTGCTACAGCTGCACAGAAAGCTTTCTGTGGTGAAAACGAGGTGGGTAATGCTAATCAATGTTCAGCCAAACGCTATTTCTGTGGGATTGACCTTTATTGAACACATGAACTGAAACTTTCACATATACATTTGTGAAGCTTTAATGCAACTATATTTGATTTGGGGCCCCAGGGGGGTAGATGCAGCCCAAAATGCCCCCCCTCCCCCCCAGCAAAAGCCTCTATTACAAACACTGATGCAGCTTGTGAATGCAACACTGTGTGAGGTTATGGTTAAGGTACACTTTATTGCCCCCGTAGGGAAATGTGTCCTCTGCATCTGACCCATCCCTCAGTGCTGGCAGGAGCAGTGGGCAGCCACAGTGGGCAGCCACAGTGGGCAGCTTGGGGACCCTTCTCTAGATCTGAGCCAGGGTCTTGGTCAGGATGTACCTAGCTAAACAAGACCTTAACATCCAACCCCAAATGTGGTGCAAAATTGATTATCTGGGGGTAAAAGATTATTAGTTCTTAAAAAATCTGGCCCAATCAAATTTGTAATTGAATTACAGACCTTCTAGTTCATGGGTACATGCTCTCTGTCTCTGAACCTCAAAACCCTTACAGCTATGTACACTGCTTGGCCAAAAAAAACTTTGCCACCTGGGTTTTACTAAGCAAATATAGGAATGGTCAGGTCTAGGTTCAACAACATTATGTGTCCAAAGAATGAGGTCAGCTGGCTACCTGAATATACTGAATGACCAGGTTATTCCATACATTTTCTTCACTGATGGCACGGGCATATTCCAAGATGACAATGCCAGGATTCATCAGACTCAAAATGTGAAAGAGTGGTTCAGGGAGCATGAGACATCATTTTCACACATGGATTGGCCATCACAGAGTCCAGACCTTAACCCCATTGAGAATCTTTGGGATGATCTGGAGAAGGCTTTGGGCAGTGGACTCTCCCATCATCAATACAAGATCTTAGTGAAAAATTGGACAGAAATAAATCTTGTGACATCACAGAAGCTTATTGAAAAAATGCCACAGCGGATATGTGCCATAATCAAAGCTAAAGTTTAGGGCCAGGCAGTGCATCTCAATAATAAATAATCCTCTAAAAGTACCCTTTACCCACATCCAGCCACAACACACTGCAGTTAAGATAAAACAGAGCAAAAAGACTCCCAGTGTTCTTTCTGTGCCTGGGAAAGAGAGACTTGATAAGCGCTCTGACTGTGGCTGGGGGGAGGTGCAGCAGTCGTGTGGGATCTGCGGGGAGGGCGGGCGAGAGTGCCAGGCGGTGTATGGTGGGAGAGAGAGTACGTCTGGAAAGCATCAAAACCAGGGCGTGTGTGTATATATGTGTGTGTATATGTGTGTGAAATAGCTCACTGCAAAAACTGAATATCTATAGTTAAAAGGACTTGAATTCAGAATGTTAGCCTTGATTTGAGTCATTAATTCTACAAAGTGGCACAAAATGTCCGCCAGCACCGCATCGTTGGGGGACATTTTATTGCCACTTTAATGAATTGTAACGCTTTAGAGAAACTAGAAAAATAACCCAAACATATAAGGAATTATGTGTAAAAATGACTTGAATTCAGAATATGAATCATGATTTGTTTACTATTGACTGGTTTCAATATAATTCTGACTGGTTTCAATATTTTTTCTTATTCCAAGCTAAATTATCTGCCAGTATAAAAATGCATTTGGAAGACATACTAGAAAGCACTCAGAGAACACAGACCTCGGCCAAGGTAGCTAATTTCCACAGATCACTCCCAAAAGTTCATCAATTGTTCCTTATGTCATTCCTGACCTTCCTTGAAAATGTCATCCAAATCCGGACAGTACGTTTTGTGTCATACAGACATACAAACAAATTCTACAAAAAACATTACCTATTTGGAGGAGGTAAAAATATTCAAACCAGTCAGAATTACATTTGATTACAAATCAAATAATCTAAATAAATCTAAACTAGTAAAAACAACTCAAATCAAGATTAATATCCTTTTAACTCTAGATAGATATTTCTTTTTTGCAGTATGGTCTCTAGCTTGTTAACCTGCGGGTCACGGGCAGCTTCAGGTGGTGAAGTCAATGCCTGGCACACAGTGTGGAAGTAATGTCCAGTGCCTCCATAAAAAAGCACATGGATAAACATAGGAGCATATGAAATAGTTTGGCTTGTCCCAGGACTGATAGTTCAGATTGTGTTGATAGTGTTGGCAGAATATGTGGTGAGACGTACTGTATAAGATAAGATAGTGTGTGATATGGTTAGTGGTTAGTGTGTTTAAGGGCTGGGTACATGAACAGTGCTGTACTGTTCTGCAAACACAAAAAACAGAATTGTATCAGTTTTATTGTACTCATGTGATAGTCCAAGTTACATTTTATACATAATCTGGGCAATGCTTGAAGTGGATTTCTGGCTGTGTGTACACAATCACACATAACATATTACATTGTCTCAGTTTACTTAAAGAGTAACTAAACCCTGAAGCAAAATGAACACCCTTCAGGTTAAACAGTGGTTTTTCTATTCCTATTGGTCAAAATATGTCAAAATATGTCATGGTACATGTCTCTGACTCTGATAGGCCCTTGTCTCATTTCGACACACACCTGTAGTGAATCAGGAGTTTGATTTGAGAGCATGGCTCACACCACATTCACCCCAAACCTTCACCCAGACCCTCTGTCTCCACCAGGCACTGCCCATTTGTTCAGCATATTTAACATTTTGGCTGTGGGTTTACTATGGATCTGACCCAGGTGTTTAGTTCCACTTGAAGTAAATCAGTCCAACTAGAAATATGCGCATTCGACTCCCATGGTCTAATTCACACTGATACGATTTAATAAATCTCAAATACAATCTAGAATGTGTGGAGTAAAGCTGAAGTATTTTTTTGCAAATGTGAGATAGTCAGTGTGTTGAATGTTGAATGCACATCATTAGTTGGACTGAACTGAAGTAAACTGAGACAATGAAAGAGTTTGCGTGTGAATGATTACTACAATTTACTGTGTGTTCTATTGTGTGTTCTATTGCGTGTGTGCTATTGTGTGTTGTCTCTGTTTTAAATAATATTTGACAAAAAATTAAAACGTGACCTACCAAATGCATTTGTCTTATGTCAAGTTCTATGCCTTTGCCTGCTAAAGACCAAAAAGACCCTGCATAATAGATTAATTGAGAAATAATTAATATTGCACTTTTCCAAGCACTCAAAGCACTTTATATTGTCAATTTGTACTTTAGTGCCATATCATTTAAACAAATGACCAGGTTATTTCATCAATGGCACGGGCATATCTCAAGATGACAATGTCAGGATTCATCAGGGTCATATTGTGAAAGAGTGGTTCAGGGAGCATGAGACATCATTTTAACATGTGGATTGACCACCGCAGGGTCCAGACCACAATCGTTGGGATGTGCTGGAGATGGTTTTACGCAGTAGAGTGCTTGGAACCTCAGGGTACCACACGATTCGATGCGCTATTCATGGCTCACTATACCGATAATATCTCAATATGGCGATACTCGATATATTGCACATAATAAATAATAAATAATAAAACCTATGATATATCCCGTTTTTTTGCAATATTTTGTAGCTGATGCTAATTTCTCCATTGAAAATATATTATGGTCTTACCTCCAGTTGCTTCCATTCTGGAATTTAGAACTTTCTGTTTACACACTTTGAAAGGGTCTATACTGATACAGAGCCTGTCAAAAAATCGTGACATATTAATATATTGTCCCACCCCTATTGCGCAGGGGTCTGACTCACCATCATCAACACAAAATTTTGGTAAAAAATTGGACGGAATAAATCTTGTGACATTGCAGAAGCTTATCCAAACAATGCCACAGTGTGCCGTCATCAAAGCTAAAGGCGGTCCAACGAAATAGTGTCTGACATTTTCTTTTTTGCCCAGGCAGTGATATTTATATACAATATATGTGATATGGTAAGATTAGTGATGTGCTTTGATGGTGTTGTAGAGGCAGCTGGAATAGTGTGTGCTTTGTGTCCAGTGAATCCTAGCTTGGCCCCATCTTGTATTACATGCTGTCCTATTGGCCAGGCAAGGTGATTCGGCCCGATAGCCCCAGTCTGAAAGGTGACAGATGACCAGGATGGCGAGGGGAGAGAAAGATACCTCTACCACACAATTAAGCCATGCCCTGACACCTGAAACTCACGCTCTGGCACGGGCTATTGTAGAGTGGAATCTGAGAAATGCATTTGATCACTACGGCGTGTCTGCACGGGATTATTTTGGACGACACCTCAGGACAAAACAGCCACCAGAGAAGGGTAAGGGAGAAGACTTCAGGGAGGGCGTAAGGCAAGGGTTACCCAACGAAGACATCACTATCTTGGTGCCTTTGAGAGCAAGGGCATAACATCAGGCAGTGCCATTGAACTGGGGGCCCAAGAGATTTGAGGGGCCCACTGGGGAGTCCATTCTGAAATTTTTCAAATCTACATAATCTATAAACAGAATGGTCTAAATTCCAATAGAGGTATCTGGAGGCAAGACCATAATACATTGTTAATAGCGAAATTAGCAATATACAACAATATATCACAAAATATGAGAAACTGAGATGGTTTTGACAAATGACAACCACTCTGAAATATGTAATGTCAGAGCCTGGTTAGAAAGTAGTGAAAGTACATGAAATTGTATGTTTGTTTCTTGTATACAATAGTACACATTTATCATTTTGGATGGTTCAAATTCTTAATTGTCTATTTTGCTGGAAATGTTCTTACAGATATAGCTTTTTTATTATTATTGTAGGCTATGCTCAGATTTATATTTCATTATATATTATATTAGATTTATATTTATTTTATATTTCAGAAAAGATGTGTATTGCTCATAAACACGGAAACAGAACCGGCATTTTGAAATATTTACACTCTTAAAAAATTATAATTTTCGGGCTTCGAAAACGCCGGCTCTGTGTGGATGAAACACCTATACGATAAAACAAAACAACAAAAATTGCGGATATGTCTAAACTCGTCTCCGTGTGGAATAAGCCTTATTCTATATCTCACTACAAACCATACTTTTTGTTAAGCTAAACATAAAAAATGACATTTTTACACTACCAAATGTTTTTCTGTTTGAGCTTCAAGATCTAATAGTCATTGAGTTTGTTTTTCTAAAGTTTAAACCAGGGCAGTCCTTCTTAAATATGGACATCTGGCCATCCTAATTTTTAACAAGTTATAAACCAGGAACAAACCAGTTTTGAATCATGTCCCAAAAAAACACCATGTGACTAACTCAGGTCTAAACGGAGACACAGCAAGGTCTAAACCAAAACTGAAACAGGTCTGACCCAGGATTAAACAAGGTCAAAACTAGGTCTAAACCAGGACTAACATTAAGCACTTAACATCCCTCCTTACACCAGAGTTTGTGAAGCCAGTACTTTCTGAGGAAAGAACGAAGGCCCTGTGTCCCAGCACAAAGATTAGATTCTGCGCGGACAAATCTAATAAAGGACAAAAACATACAAACTGCTCAGAAGATAGTATGGGCTTTTGAGAACGTGGGCGACAGGTTGAAAAGGGAGTGCACACATTCCAGATATGAAAAGACAGAGAGCTATGAGATACTGAATCTGGCTTTGTGCACACTCGAAAGGATTCCCATCTTTTCTCTTTGACCTCAACATTCCTCTGGTGAATACAAGGCCAGTGTGTGTGTGTGTGTGTGCGTGTGTGTGTGCGCATGTGTGTGTGTGTGTGGGTGTTGTGTACGTGTCCCTGTGTGTTGTGTATATGTCCGTGCGTGTGTGTGCCTTTTTCTGTGTGTGTGTGGTGTTGTGTTGTGTACGTGTGTGTTGTGTACATGTCCGTGTGTGTGTGTGTGTGTGCGTGCGTGTCTTTCTGTGTGTGTGTTGTGTTGTGTATGTGTCCGTGTGTGTTGTGTATGTGTGTGTTTGTGTGTGTGTATGTGTGCGTGTGTCTTTGTGTTTGTGTTGTGTATGTGTGTGCTTTTGAGTATGTGTGTGTGACTCTTTGTGAGTGTGTGTTGTGTATGTGTGTCTTTGTGCGTGTGTGTGTACTGATGTAATTAATACTCTTCTCAGACAAGCACTTGAGGCTTGAATAACTGTGAGATGAACTCTACACTTTAAGCTTTAGTGTCTCCTTCACGGGTGAGGCCGGAGTTATGATGATCTGATGATCTGGGAAGATGGTTGAATTGTGACACAGTGAATTCATGTATGCTCAGCTCTTCATCATCAGTTTATTTATTGATTTTTTTAAAAAGAGGACAATAAATTGTATGGAAGTATTACCATAAACATTGAGTGGATATATTGAATCTGTAGTTAAATCGTGATCTTGGCTTAATGAAAATCTCAATATTATATTTTTACCATATCGCCAACCCCTACTGGAACCCATCCCTGTAACTATGGGCCTTAGACGGGGTACACCCTGGACAATGGCCAGTTATTCACATGGCTGACATTGAGACATTTACATTCATTCACTAGGGGCAATTTAGAGTGATCAATTCAGTAATATTTGTTTTAGATGATGCTTAGAGTAACAATACCTTTAGGTCCATGTCTGAAATTCCATGTGTAGGCAAAAGTGGGTATTAATCACATTTACCTTTACCTGTACCTGTACCTGTACCTGTACTTGTACTTGTACCTGTACTTGTACTTGTACTTGTACCTGTACTTGTACTTGTAGGGTTGGTTTTATTGCATCATATACGTTTTACTTCCACTTGACACACGTTAGTTTGAAATAACAAAACTCCTTCTTGAGTAAATTCCCACACTGGTTTCACCTTATGTCTCACTTGTGTTGTGAAAGATGTGAAAGAAGAAATGTGGCTTCACGTGGCTTGTTGAGATGTGTTTTGTTTTTATGTCTGTTGTTTCTCTTAGTTTGGAATCATCTGAATTTACAGTTTCGTTTCTGTCAGTTTGATCAGGCCTTCAAACATTTACTCAACCCTAGCTTTTTCTGCCAAATTATTTTGACTCTCGCTTGAGTAATATTTCAGATACTTCCATGATGTGGTTTAAAATGGGAGAATGGCTTTGGTATCTGAACTGGCCTATAGATGAACAATTCTGTGCACATTTAAGACAGCATTAACAGAAATACAGTATGCTTGCCAAACTTGCATGGGGCAAAAATGTTGACCTAACTGGATCTACACTTTGGAATTGAAAGTAGATGATACAAATGTACTGAGATTTGTGTTTAAGTGACTGGCTCCTAAAGCCTGCCTGTAGGATCAACCAGGACAGTGCGAAATGCCAAATGCAAGAAATCGTGAGAACGTGGCGCCATCTATTGACAACAGATGGTCATGCAGCACCCAAAATGCAGTAATAGCTTCCGACATGAGGTTAGATTGCCACCTAGGGGTGTAGAACATGTGTTACAGTTAATTTAAAAAATATATATATATTTCTCAGACCCTGTGCTATGATGTAGGTATTTAGTCCCTCCCATGGTCCCAACATCAAATCAGAGTTTGTGGGCACTTTGACCAATAGTAGTGGAGTTTTACTTTAGTCCCTCCCCTGGCCTCTACAGAGAGCAGACAACTTACTTTACATCAAAGAAGAGGGTTAGATAGATCTTTTTTTTCTATAATTTTTTTATTTTCTTTTATGAAACTTCCAGACTACACCTTTAATATATACATGGCTGGTTATAGCTGAATGAAAAAGGCTGAGGTCAAGGTGTGTTTTGTTTTGTTTTGAGTTGGCGCCGGAAAAGAACTGTAACAAATGTCCTACACCACTAGGTGAGAGTATAACCTCATATCTGCAGATATTACTCCAAAGGTGGGTAGTTACATTTACTTGAGTCACTTTTTGAATATATTGTACTTCTAAGAGTAGCTTTACTGCACTCTATACTCAATACTTTTTTTACTTCGACTTATTTAATAATATTTTGAAGTAACTGTACTCTTACTTGAGTAACATTTTGATACTTTTACTCGCCTCAGTGTGTCATGTAAGAACAGCTTTATGTAAAAAATGTGATGATGTGGAAATGTTGTTCATTCATTTTAGAAAATATGAATTACTTTTTTAGTTTATCTTTTGAAAAACTCAGTTTATTTGTTTGTGTTTTTCATAACACGTTTTCAATTGAGAAATTAGCATTATCCACAAAATATTGCAAATTAAGATGGTTTTGACAAATGAAAACCACTCTGCTACATGTAGGTAATGTCAGAGCCTGGTTAGGAAACATTAGTGAAAGTACCTCACATTGTATGTTGACCAGTGACCATTTTTAGACCTTACAGCAATTTTGATGAACACAATTGTTTTTGCATTATGTGCTCAGATTTTTTTTTATTTTTTTTTGTAAAGCTAACTGTTTGTCTCTATTCACCTCCATTCTGGAATTATGAACCTCAACAAACATTTTAAAGGGTCTATACTCTGGCACCCTTCGTCTCCCTTCTCATTTATCCTGCCTGTAAGAACAAACATTCAAATCCTTCCTCATACAGTGACCCAAGAACTCCAACTGTTGTTTTGATCTGCTTCAGAAGCCTTCGATGGCTGTTGGCTTTCTGTAGTACTGTGTCATTATATCGGCGAAAACAGCGTGTCGCCGATATTATGGAATCACGTCGGTGTTCGTCCGCGTCCGCAGATCCTAGCTGTGAACGCGATAACTCAAAAACGAATTGCCGGATCAGTT
>JAVQKC010043762.1:0-20754 GCA_036025475.1 Philypnodon macrostomus
ACACCAATCACACAACCACATTCATTCATAGGCAATGTGGGTTAAGTGTCTTGCCCAGGGACACAACGACAGTGTGCGCTCGGACGGGGACTCGAACCACCGACCCTCTGGTTGAAGGCGCCTACCCACTGCGCCACTGCCTATATATAAATGATATTTAGGATATATGTATTTGAAAGTACCAGTTATATATATATAAAAAAAAACTTGAACCAGAACACTTGTATTTCCAATCCATATTTAATTCTACTTTATAGTATTATTTAGCAACATTTTGTAATTTTCAGCCATCTTGATACACTGTCAGTTGTCTGGTAGGAAGTGCTGGTTTTGACTGGGCAGTATACACCTTGTATAGGCCTTGTTTAGGGCTCACTGGAGGTTACACTGACAATGCCAATTTCACTTCACATTTCACTCCAGCAAGTTGAAAAGATGCACAGGAAAAATAGAGTGGGAGAATGTGCAAACTCTACAACTACTGCCAGATACAGTAAATTGTGTCCTGGTGCAAATGGAAAAGTATAATGCACACTTCTGTTTCCAAAAATGTTGACATAGACAAGTCTAAATTTTGCAACAATAATATGAGCTCAGCAGATGATCGTCAACAGGACAGCATTATGTACGCCTAATAGAGTAATACCCAGAACCCCAAGCAAAACTGGAAAACTCTAAAAGTTCAGGTAATGCAAAAATGTCAGTCCATTTTGGATGTTTAATGCTTTAGTTCCAGCAACTGTTGACTTTTTTCATAGATTGTATTAATTATAAGGACGTGGTCTCGCTGTGGGAGTAAGATATGCTTGGTTTAATGTGTTGGCAATGTCATGCAGACTAATGATCGACGTTTGAACATGAGAAGAATCTATTTATTTATTTTGCCGATTACCACAGCATCAGTGAGGTGGTTATATTTGCACTGAATAAAAGCATGTTGACCCTGGAAGTAACTCTCATTAATCGATGCAGGCCGCAGTAAAATAAAAAGCTAAAAAAAACAGACTCAACTTTCCTTTCAAAGGTCAGATTTCAGCTTCATACTTTTATTAATCTTTTATAATATTACATAAGACCACTCAATAAGAATGATATTAGTTATAAAGTGAATTAAAGCATGATCTGTTGTTTTAAATAATTTACTTTGGGAAAGGCATTTTTGATGTGTGTGAAAAATAAAACATGCATAAAGTACTAGATCTATTTCATATTTTTAATCACCTACCACAAGCTCATATCAAACCATTTTGTCTCATAATTTTTTGGTTTGGAAAAGCCCCATTGTCTGCTATTCAGATTTGCAACACATTCCACAAGGCTGGCACAGTTTAGTTAATAATATGGTAGAGTGATAACATGATACAGGCTAATAACCTGTGTAATAATATGTAATAGGAGAAATGTTAAATAAACAATGAAGAAACTGCAGAATATGTCAACATCATTAATGACTGCTTCTTAAATAAACACCACCAGTACTTTTACTCTGGATTTGGCAAAGGGACAGTTCTTATAGTTTACTGTGAAAAGGCACAAATGTAATCAAAACCCGTAGAAGATCATTCCAACTTTGTGTGCCCAGAAAACAGATGTTAGTGTATCGTTTAAATATTATATCTCTTCTGGGGGCACTGTAAGTTATAAACGCCGCCTGGTCAGCTTCAAACTATAAATGTAATAGTTTGGGCTACAAATGTAACAATACTCGAGAAATGTGAAGTTAAAGATTTCATAAAGTGTCCAATCTTTTTGTTTTCCTGGTAACATCCGGCCGTCTTAGTTATTTACTATAAAGGCAGACACCCGACACCGAGCAGGAATGGCTGGAACTGTCGAGGCCCCAAAACTGACACAGAAACTGCCTTAAAACTTTCCTTAGGTTACGTACACTAATCTAAACGTCATTAAAAACAGGTTAGCCTTCCCATTGTGCTAAAGATCTGCTCTATCGATAGAAGTCTTCATAAAGTTAAGCGAAAACCTAAACTTAACCGTTAGTAACGTCTTACTTCGGCCCAGTGTGTCGGGGACAGACTTTGCCCAGAAGTGGATAGCACCTGAAGCGTTAACTACTGTGGTCTTAACACAAGCTACTAGCCCCAAGCTTCCATGTTAGGAATCAAACAGCCTTACGTACCGTCCACAGCCAGCGACAGGAGCCAAGTCTGCAGCACAAACACCAGCAGCAAGCCGCCCATTTCCAGCTCCTTTAAATAATCCACAACTCCATGTTAAGAGATTTTGTGCCTATTCCCAAACGCGCTCTCAACTCGTACGCGTAACCACCAGCACTCCCGGATACGTGGTCATGAATGTCTCCAGGAGCTGCTATTCACTGCACTTTTTCTTTTCCGCTCGCGCTTCTTTTATACTTTGGACTGGCTCGAGCTCGCGCACGGAGGAGAAAAGGAGCTCGAGAGCCCGCTGTGACGTCACCCGGGGGGGAGCACAACTCGCGGCAGCCTCTGGAGCAGCAGTAGGGATTTGTTTGGGACTCACTGGTTGCCCCTCTTGTGTGCCGAGGGAGTGCGCTGTGGTGAGACGACCTTGTGAGACTGGAGGCGCAGGAGCCTGGTTTGGAGCTTGGTGAAAAAGTCAACTATAACACGTAGGACACCACCTAGAGGACGAAAACAGAGGGACAGTGGAAAAAATGGGGCCACTTTATGGGGTCCACGTTAGACAGACCTATACATTCAATCAGCACGAGCCTGTTTGAAGCATATGTCCTAATATTAGCCTAGATTGAGGACTAAAGTGTCTATTCTTCTTACATTGATACTGATATGCTTCTGAATTTTGGTTTTCATCAACTGTGAGCCAAAAACACCCATAACATAAATCACCCAGACGACATGCAGTGCAGATGCAGACAACTACATTTGAGGCACAGTGAAATGTTGCTAAAACATTTTGTTATGTTAATATAGGCTACTAGCTATGGCACAGGTGAACTATGAATAAGGACCAAGACAAAAACATTACAGTGTATGTAATATTTGTATATGCCCGTCGTAATTATCACCATGTATTATCATTATGCTACAACTAAGAATTAGCAAACAGATAATGTTTTATTTTATTTGTGAGGTCTCTCTCTTTATGAATTTATAGACCAAAAATCTACCTAATTTTATACAAACTGTAGCTATAGGGAACAATGACAGCAGAGATACACATCAACAACTGACATTAAATAATATGATCTTCATAAGCACAGAATTTCACAATAACTGCATTTGTTCCATAGTAGTATTTATAGATTATGATTAATTAAGCACTTCATGAACATCCTTTTTTTGTTTCAAGTTCACACAGTTTTAGCTAAAACAGACAAACCTCATCTAAGTCAGATCTGATGTTCCCTTTCTTTGGTTTGGACACATTAAATCTGAAGCGCCAACTGGATTCTTCTTCAAACGCTCTGTTAACTTAAACCATGTGTCTTATCCTGATGATATGTGCTTTGAGATGGGCAGGCAATATTTGAATGTTTATGCTCCAAAACTGAAATTTCACAATAAAGCAATAAGAACAAAGACTAATATGAATAAATATACTATGCCATCAAACTTTTAAATATGCATGAAAATAAAACTTCAAAAAATTGAAAAGACTGGATTTGTTGATTTAAATATATATTTAATTACAAAAAATACACTAATAAAATCAAACATTGGTGAATTTTGATTAGCCTAAACTGAGACTATTGTTCGGTCATTGGGGAACGGGGAATGGGGACAGGCCTAGCATTAGATACTACTAGTTCTTGTGAGTTTAAATTTTGTCATTATAATAATTAGCTATACCAGTACCATATACACGACACGTACAAGAATAGCCTACCACAAAAGATTACCTTATAATGCGATCTGAAAGTATTATCATTAGTTAGGGTCAGGGTAAAGTAAGGGAAAAAACCTGTCTGGTCCATACTGCATCAACTGTGGTGTCACATTTTGTTCTGGCGAGTACAGTTAGTGAACATATGTAAGTGAACATAGACGTATGTCCGAGACCATCCCGTGAAACGTCTCCATGTACCAGACACTGGAATGCAGTAATGAAACATATTTCCATCACCTGCATCCATGCCGGCTCACTTTGATTCACGCTTGGCCCTATACAAGAACATTTTAAAAAAACATTCTCCGCATTGGTCTGCCTGCTCCCATAATACCACACGTTAGGCCCAATATGACTGAGGTAACAAATACCTTTGACTATTTCTCTATGGTAATCAAAAACAGGTGCAGACTTAAAGGCAGCAGAAAGATATCTCTGTCTAGGCACATCTGTTCACGCTATAAAAGAACAGCCAGTGTTTCAGATCGCCAGTGTTTTCAGAAGTTGACATAGCAACTTTAAGGCTATAAACAGGTTCAGGCTACTTACATAAGGAGTGGCTCACATTGAGGATTAAAATGAATAGCCTCAAATGTATATAGTCTGATATAGTCTACCATCAACTACTTTATTTGATGTTTTTTAATTAAACATTTTATATTGTTTTGCTAGATTGTAACATTTCCCACTTTTTGGAGGTCCATATTTGGATTCATAAACCACCAGTTAATAAGGACCATTTCCTTAAATCTCATTGGCCATTGTTTGGACTGTTGCTCACAAGTCACAAGTGGAGCATACCATTTTAGTCTCGTTTAATCTCGTTATGGGGCCTTATTATATATGTTTTTAAGGGCCCCAAAATACTTTAAAAAAATGCAATTCAGTCACACGCTGGTGGTGGCAAACTCCTTTTATAGCCACAGCAGCCGTGGGACAGACTTGGGGGTAGATGTAGCAGCCATACAAGGCCAAACAACACATTCATTAATAATAATAATAATAATAATAATAATAATAATAATAATAATAATAACTTCCATTTATATAGCGCTTTTCAAGACACCCAAAGTGCTTTACATATTTTTTGGGTATTATTCATTCACTCCATAGTCACACCTGATGGTAAGCTACCTATGTAGCCACAGCTGCCCTGGGGCACACTGACGGAAGCGTGGCTGCCAGTTTGCACCTACTGGCCCCTCCGATCACCACCGAACACCAATCACACAACCACAATCATTCATAGGCAATGTGGGTTAAGTGTCTTGCCCAGGGACACAACGACAGTTTGTGCTTGGACGGGGAGCACCCACTGCACCACTGCTGCCACACAGATATATAAAATATACTGTATTTTCTGGTGTCCTCTCCCTTTTTATCCACACTATATAAAGTCGATTTTTTTTACCTTGATGGCAAGTTGAACATTGCGAGCCTTGCAATCTGAGGATCCTGGGTTCAACACTAGGAGGCTAAAATATTGTTAACAATATTTGAGTTATTTTACAACAGATTTTCTATTTCTTCTTTCACTTTTGTAAAGATTTTAATAATAATGATAATCAACATGAAGGATGCCTTTGTGAACTGTAGGCCTAGTTAACCGGGCATCAAGTTTAGTGAGTTAAGGCTTGTTGTCACCGATTAATTTTACTGGGCCAAAAAATTGCACATACAGAACATTTCATGTTCAGTATTTAATGATGTAACTTATCTTGTTTAGTATGAATAAGACTTTAGTTTCTTTACATGCTCCTCCTTGGTATAAAGCTATTAAGAAACACAGAAATGCTGCTTAATGAATAGATAAAACTGAAGTCCCCGCCTCCTCCTCTGCCTCATTAGTTCCCATGACGATGGGCCTTCTTCATCCTCCTCAACTGGGCGTGGCGCGGACACCTGCTATTCTAATAGCTAAATTGATTTAATTACATTTATAATTGCATAGCTCTGATGACTCTCTAAAGGAATTCAAATCATCTCAAGGGCCTGAGTTAATGGGTGCGGTATATCTTTCCACAGGTCCCTGGGCAATTACTGTTTCCACTTAATGTAGGCTCGTTTAGGGGAGGGACCGCCACTGTACGAGGTATAATTAGTGGGTTGTATCAGATAATGAGAAATAATGTAGGCCACGTCCAGAGTGACAGCAGAGGTTAATTGTTTAACCTGTTGTAGTAAACACAACACAAACTGTATAAAAAAACATTTACACCATCTTGAAATCAAATCTTGAAATAGTAATTACTGAACAGATAAAAAGATTGGAAAAACCTGCATAATAAAGGCTACTGGATGTTGCCTTCACATTTTATCATGCACATTGTCTTTTTGTGAAATATTTTAAATAGTTATTTCCAAACTTTGAAAATTGACTCAGTTCTATGATGTAAAGTCTGTAATCTGTCGAGGCCAGGGGAGGGACTAAAGTAAAACTCGACTTGGTCAAAGTGGTAACCCACAAAATCTGGTGTCTCTGATGTCGGGGGAGGGACTAAAGGAAAAATATTTATTGTGACATATTTCCTAAATACATAGGGTTAGATATAGCAATTTATGTAATGTCTATAATAAGAAGAGGCCTGGTTTGACTCCTGGTCTTGACCAGTGTTTTGAAGCGAGATATGTGCTCTCTACATCAAAAATACTCAGATAGGCCTTGAGGATTTAAAGGCGGCTGCAGCATGCAGCAAGTCAGTATATGTCCATGCTTCTAAAATACTCTATATAGTCACATGGATCTCTGTTTAACATAAAGTAGATATGAATAAAAATATAAAAAGAGCCATGATCAGCATATCAGAACCATCTGCTTACAGTACACTTCTGTGGCTGATAACGCCAATGGAAACTGACTGAACATACTGAACATGTACATTCATTTGCAGCGACTGTTATCTTTTTTATGGAAGATATGAGTGAGTATAAATTAAGATGTATTGAGTCATCTTCACATGTAACTATGTAAGATTTGTCTTTTGCACCATGTAAAAAGAAAAGGTGTCAAGAAAAACATGTTTCTGTTTCATTTGAAGTGAAGAAAGGAGGTGGATGCTTCCTCACAAGCGCAACACTATGAGCAGGAAATATGTATTTGTCTAGAGGAGAGCAGGACAACCTGAAGTGTTATTGGTAGAAAAAAATAATAATATTCAAACAAAATGGCTGTCCTGTGTTTCTTGTGGAAGCTCCCAGGAATCACGAACAAACTCAGTAATCTCAAACGCACTGGCAGCAACACTTACTACAGGTATGTTTCAGCTTTAATTTTTACACCAATTTTGTGCTTGGAAAAGTTTTACCAATTTTTTTCTTCATCCCGCAGGCAAAAAGTACTTCAGAAACTCAACTTTTCTCTTATATATATACAGAGAGGCTTATTCTCAACCTGAATGTCACTCATCTCACACTTCTACTACACAGTATTACATGCACGGCCTTTTGTGCATCTCTCATAGAAATGACAGTGGCTCGAATGCGTATCTTCCACAATAGAGGAAAATGAGAAAAACATTAAAACAAGAACATTCAAGTCTGCTTCAACTTGTATTACGGATGTATTATGTATTACTTTCTATTGTTCAATTGTTGTAAATCCGTTATGGCAGCCTTTTCAATTTCACATCCCATTTTATTGATCCATCGAGGAGACTCAATGCAGTACTCGGCAAATGTTTCAAGCAGTTTGAGGACATGCCTTTAGGTAAATTGCTTTCTTTGGTTTACCAGTTGACAAAATGCTAAATGGGCGTTCAGAAACCCAGTCATGTGACCACAGGTTGCCTTCAAACGTCCACTACATTGACTGAAAGGTAGTCTCTTCCCATCTGTGGTTGTAGGCTGCTCACATCTTTCTATCTCCTCATGCTAATCCCGGGCAAACTCAATGATGTTGAGATCAGGTTTGTGTAACCAAACCAAGATAAGATAGAAAAAGCAATTATGGCACAATGACAAGGCCTTGTAAGAAATCTTGGATCCAGATGGTGATCCGTTTCTTCACTAAAAGTAAATCATTTTGCAAACATTTCATCTTTACTGCATTTCTTAACCCTTACCACAAACAATAATACAGAGTAATGAACGTCCTAGTTAGATGTTTTCAATTTAAAAATAATCATATATACATACAGTATACAGCATCATATTTGTCTCTGCATAGATTTGTTAGTTTGATTTTACAAATGACCCTGGTGCCTTTGGTAAAAAACAGTGTGTGCAGTGTAGATGCTCCGTCATGTTGCTTGCGTGAGACTGTCATGACTGTATTAAGAATGTATGGTTGTTCAAGGACATTTTGTGTACTTGTGTCAGTGACTGGTATAGCAACTGACAACTGGCACCTTTAGTACTGTACAAGCTGCACTAACCCTGATAATAAACAGAAGGCCATGCTTTATAAATATTGTATAGACCCTTTCAAAGATTCTAAACAGAAAGTTCTAAATTCCGGAATGGAAGCAACTGGAGGCCAGACCGTAATACATTTTCAATGGAGAAATTAGCATTAGTAGAATAAGATGGTTTTGACAAATGACGACCACTCTGCCACATGTAGGTGATGTCAGAGCCTGGTTAGGAAACATTAGTGAAAGTACCTCCCATTGTATGTTTGTTTAATGTACACATTTGTTTACAGGTAGGATTTGGCTGGTGGTAAAGTTGAAGACCACAATATTTTTTTTATTGTATGCTCCAAAATTATTCTATACCTCACCAGAAATCCAACTTTTGTATTACATTAACTCACTTTTGCTCCAGTCAACATTCCACATGACACACATTTGAAAGGTTCTATATAGAGCTACTTTGTTTTAATATATAGACGTATACAAACTAATCTACCTAAAAATGGTAGCCTTTCAAAATGAGTAGTAGTAACCTGGATGAATTTTTAAGGTTAAGCAAGTTAAACCAAGAACAGAATTTCCATGTTAATCTTCACAATTCTAAGAAGCAACCAGAGGAGGGTAGAGTAGCCAATAATTTTTCTCAAGTAAGAGGACCATTACTTCAAAATAATGTTACTCAAGTAAAAGTAAAAAGTACTCATTCACATAATTACTCGAGTAAATAAGTACTGGGTGAAAAAACAAATTTTCTGGTAATCTGGAAAAAAATAAAAGAATAAGATAATAAACAGTTTTTTGATATTTTCAAAAGATAAGCTGAAAACCTAAAATATATATTTTTTTAATTAAGGCACAAGGAACACAATTTCCACATCATCACATTTTTCACATAAAGCTGTTCTTACATGACACACAGAGGTGGTGAAAGTACTCTTACTCTTTCTAGATCTAAAAGATTTTACTCAAGAGTAGTTACTTACATATATATTATTACTCAAGTAAAAGTAAGAAGTATTGTGCAGTAAAGATACTCTATGGAGTACAATTTATTTAAAAAAGTTACTCGAGTAAATGGAACTGAGTAAATGGAACTGAGTACTCCCCATGCACCTCTGCGTCAGGGTTGGACCCACAACCTCTTTGCTGAAAGTCTGGAACTGTTGCTCTTCCATGTCTTGTGCCCCTACATTTGAAAAACATCAGTTGGACCTTGTACCTAATAAAGTGGCCCTGGGGTGGTCCGCCTGCTTCGTGTTTATCATTTTGTGTGACGAAAGAGCGAATGTAGCCTTGTTTATTATTCTGTCTTTCTAGCTGCCACTCACTGGATATTCTAACTTTTTCAACGCAATCATCTTTCATTTTGTGGTGCTTGGTTTGAGGCTTGTCTTAAAACTTTGACTCCATTGACTTGCAATGCAATGGGGTGATTCATCATTTGCGCTCACAGGTAGCCTACCTAATAAAGTGTCCAGTGACACTTCACCCTGTACATGACATGATATATCGAGGCCATGTCTGTCATGTCTATTCCACCATAAACTTATACTGTCTTTGGAGATTGAATCATTTTACGACCAGCCTCCAGTGACCATCTGTGATGTTATTATTGTTATTATGAACAGGTTACATTATTATAACAGGACAGCTATGAATTCAGCTGCTGGAGGGCAACCATTTATGACCAAAGAAATACATGTGCGAGCGGATGAGTGGGTGGTTTAATAGTGATTATAACACCAATATAGTGTACCTTGACATCCAGCCCCCTCTCAGAAGATTCCCAAGCCCACCTAAAGTATTACGTATTCTGACCAGGTCTGAACCCATGTGAACTAGACCTAACCAGGACTTAACCAGGACTAAACCAGGACTAAACCAAGATTAAACCAGGCCCGAAGCAGCTCTAAACCAGAGCTTGTTGAAGAAGTCTTGACTCTATAAGAATTCAAGTCTTGTGCAGGTGTAGGTAGGTGTAGGTAGGTGTAGACCAGTAATACATGTTTAAAAAATAACCTCGATATAAACTAGGGCTGAACTGGGGCTAAAACAAGGTCTAAAGCAGGTCTGAATAAAGAACAGAACCAGTTAGGATGATATAGGTCTAAAGCAGGTCTCAAATAGGGCTAAACTAAACCAAAATCGACCAGAATCTTTGAACTTGTTGATCTTCATGTCAAGCCCTGGAACATAATTTATCTGAAATGGTTGGAGTTTCAAAATAATGAAATGTTTTTGTTCGTGTTTGTGCCTCTAATTATCCTTGGAGAGATTAAAAGACGTGTTTGTAAATCTTTGACTGGAGGCTGGTGAGTAAGCCTGACTCACTCTTCATCATGAGTCGGACTTGTGTACAGACAGCCCTTGTGTATTCATTAAGACAGTAACACAGAAATATTCAAATCCTATTTATAATCCTCGGGTGAAAACAAACACCTATTTGTGCAGCAATATCAATTTTTACTACTTTTTCATAGTGTTTAATTGCTTGATATTCAGGTACCAATAATAGTGGTCTTTCACTTCTTCATACTGGTATGGGCCTTAGGTGGGGTGTGCTAGACAATGGTAAGTTAGTTGCAGGGTTGACATAGAGAACACACCTATTATTAGTGCTGTCAATAGATTTTTTTTTGTATCAGATTAATTGTGATTAATCATGATGAAAAAAATGTATTTGCTGTATTTTTTAATTGAGCTATCACCCCTAGCTCCCTAAAGCTTCTATCACCGCCACTGCTCCAGCCGCACTGGTCAAGTCAGTTCCTCATCTCTGCACAGGGCTGTTTAGGGACTGCAGACTGAATTTACTGCAACAACTTTTGACAGGACGTCTGTTGTTTTTGTGAAACTACAGCATATATATTGTGAGAGAAACCCGGTTTAAGACGGTGGGAGTGATCACGTGTATAGAGCCTATTCTTTTTAATGGATGTATACTGAATCAGATTTATCTCTGCAAATATAAGACCATTGTTGTTTTGTGGATCGAGGTGACACTGTCGATACTGTCAATATTTTTTAGTAATTCATCCATTTTACACTGCTCACTCTCTGAGTACAGGCTGCAGTTTGGACAGGGTCACACTCACTATGGCCCACTGCTCTGTCAAACAGAGGAGGATGTCGGCCAAAACAGTGCTGTGATTAATCTGCGTTAATCGATCAATAACGCATCAAGTATTTTTGATTAATCGCATGTGTTAACACGTTAACACTGACAGCCCTAATTATTATCTTACCTTTTGTTGGTGAGAAAACATTGGCCCCCTCTTCCCGGCAACACAACCTTCCATGGCTACAGAGGAGGTGCCAGGTAAACAAGTGATTATGAAATAATAAATGCACTAACGGCTCAGAAAATCAATTCAGGGATGTCTTTGATGACAACACTATAATGTTGTAGAAGCTCAAACAAGTGAATATCTCCCCTCCGCAATTTGCCCATTGTGGGACAAATAAAGGTCGTCTATTTATACTATCACATTCACGTCTTTGGACAGTGGAATTTCTATGTGAAAAATCTGCCTTTTGTGTTTTTGGTTTCACCTTTGTGGGTAACTGCACTCTGATGAACATAAACGCTTTATAGACTTTTTGTTTGTCAAGAATCCCTCTCAATTAATGTTTTTTTAGATTAAACCCTAAGTAGTGTTTCTATAAATAGTATTGGGCCAGAGGTAGTTCATTCACATGCTGCCCAGTGTTTTCTGATCATGCCTCACCAGTTACATATGAAATAGACTATTGCTCTGACATTTTCAGTCCATTATTCACTCACGCCACAGTCGCACCTTTGTCGCCACGGTTTCCCTGGGGCAGACTGACAGAGATGTGGCAGCCATTCAGCATCAAAGGCCATTCACCCAGTACCATTCACACAACCGCATTCATACTGGTGAAGTGTCTTGCCCGAGGACACAATATGCACAGTTTTGAGTCAGATTTGAACCATCAACATCCCGACCACTTTGAGTTGACTAAACCATTGGCTCCACAGACATACGACCCACACAATACCTCATGGCTTTTGCTGATTAACACGAGGTCCCTATTAGAGCTGAGATGTCTTGCACCAGCTGTCCTTTGTCCCACCTACCTCCCTCAGTCCTATAGACTTCACACCCCTTATGCAGCCCTTAGTGTGACAAGATGTAAAAACAGAAATATCCCTGCAGTGAAAATAGATTACGAAATAGACTCCTTTATGACACAACACTGTCTAGTACCCTTCCTTTTAGCCCTATACCCTCTATAGTGCCCTTGCTGCTTGTATGAGGTGTGTGTGGGTGGTTCTGCTGCAGTGCTGACAGGAGGCTACAGCTCACTCACAAATGCAAATGGCCCCCGGCACCTGTCCGCAACAAGGGTCCCTCTGTCTGCCTTTCCCAATCTTATCACTGCATTCAATATACATCAGCCATACACATACTGTATATGCAGGAGAGCCACACTTTATATGCAAAAGCTTGGACAGTCCTCACAGCTTGATTAAAAACTGCCAATTACTGGATACGATATGTATATCAGACCGGTACAAAGTCAGTACAAAGCTTAGAGGCAGGGTTTAAACGCGTGTGCATGACTAAATATATTGATTTGATGCAGTTTAATAGACTTCAATTTACAAGCAGTAAAGCAGGTCTGTTCTGCTCCTCATTTCTAAGTAAAGTTACATCCGTTGTAATGCAAACATATCTGTAGTGGAAATTGGTTCTGTTTCTCCTTTCGCCAATAGATGTCGCTCTTTCCATTATAATATTATGTCTACCTTTGATTGCCTATGTGATTGTGTGTAACAGTGACACCTAGAGGCCAATGGTCCTAAGCAGCAGCTAAACGACTCAGGTAGCCATATTGAATCCAACGCGGGATGTGTACACGTGTTGATCCACCTCTCTCCACACCGCTTGTCATTTGGGAGCCTTGGCGAATCATCATCTGTAAGCACACTTGCAGCGTTATATTGTCTTTGTATTATTTTAAGATCCTAAGTGGTGTATTTTCTTTGTATCAATGGATATACAAAAGAGCTAAGACTGTTAGCCATTAGCTGCCAAGCCAAAGCCAATGTTAGATTAGGGGTGCGTTATACACGTGATGTGATATGCCACTTATGTAGTTTTCCTGTAGGTTACAGTTTCACAAAATATAGATAGTCTTCCGTAAAGACAAAGCTTCCATTTATTGCTGGAACCATTTAGATGTTTAGCTTGCTGTCTAGGTTACGTAGTTACACAAACCGAGGGCAGAAGAAGGTCTAACTAATGACATGAATGACACAATGCAGTTTTATGCATCTTCGCCAACTACTGCTTTAGCATGTTTTATTGAGTGGTGAAATACCCCTTTAATGTATGAATGTATTGCATATCTTAACATATTTTATTTAGTTATTTATTTATTTATTTATTTATTTATGTGTTTGAAGAGGACAGTGCACATTAATGAACACTTTCTACATTTTCATGACATTCTGTAAATATGCCAGATTTAGCTAGAAGCTACTTTCCATCCGTAGTCCTCAGACATTTAAAGACATGACAAAGAATTACAAATATTTAACATTTAAATATATATAAAAAATGACAATTACTTATTTAAGTAACCCATGCGATGCTTAGTACCTCATAAAGCGATCATTCAAGTTTTTCATCCTGCATGTTTATTTTTTTTTTTTAATTTAAGAACCATGTACATTAATGAACATTCAAACAAACGTAAATGCACACGAGTTAACCAAAAAGGCCATTTTAATGTGAACGTAATGACCGCTCATACTGAACAGTACTATATCCAGTGCTATATCCAATGCCCCTCCTGCCTCAGGCCCAAAGGCCGGGGCTTGAGCCTTGACACTGATGCATTTAGTGATCTCTGTAGAGGATGGATGGTGAAGAGGACAGATGTTTCAACCCTGAGACTGGTTCTTACCATATCACTTCATCTGTGTCTGACCGGTGCACTGTGGTATCTCAGAGTAAACAGTATTATTCCCTTCACAATACAAATAGACTGTAGGTGTCACCACTCTAAATGTGACGTGTAATAATGCTACTGTGAATAAACCATTGCAGAAGAATCCATGTGGCTGATGATTTAAATCAGGCAATTACACTCACTGGCCATTTTATTAGGTACTTCTTCTCCTCCTCCTCCTCCTCCTCCTCCTCCTCCTCCTTCTTCACCTTCTTCGCAACATAGACTTGCTTCCACTCTTTAAAGCCAGGCTCAAAATTCTCCTGTTCAGACTGCCCAACCTCTCAAAGCCAATCATACATTTCCATCAGTCCGATATTGTCTTTATGTTTTATTGTATCATTTTTTGTGTGCTTTTTATTCATTTTTAACTTGGGTGTTCTGAAAGGCTCTTGTAAATCGAATGCATTATTAGAATTGTGAGCTAAAACCACGGCTCAACTTAACATACGCTGTGCTATTCAAAAGCCTCACATTAAAAGCCTTTATAATTTCTCCAGCCTCCTGCCTGTTTTTCCTTGCCTTACTTTTCTCACATTTGTGATAATGATTCATTCATTCAGCTCTCGTTGCATGCATATGGGCTAAGTGGTGCTGTAATCACTTTCTGTGATGGAAGGCATTTTTCTGTATAATCTGCAGTGTGTATGCCAGCTCTCATCTCGCCTCTTTTCAAACTGCCACAGAGGAGGCTGTGTCTCGGGAGGATTAGCATTCTTACTCTGAAAAGCTTTGTGCATTTTCGACGGTCACCTTTTAACAGAATGGCACACAAAGCTGACGGTGTTTGAGCTGTGTTTCATTTATGGGTTAATGCTATGTGCAGATACAGGGAGGTATACTTTTGTTGAGTAGTTTGACTAGACAGACTTCATATTGAAGTTAGTGATTTCTCTGCCTGCTTTACATTTCATTATTGTTTAAGTTAACCTAAGACAAGATTTCAATGTAAAGTCATGTAAAATGTCCCATGTTCATCCGTTGTTGTCACAGTAGGTTTGTTCTTTGGCTTAAGATATGTTTCATTTCTCTACAATAATCATGATTGTTTGCGAATAAGACTTCAGAAGTAGCTTGTAATGCTGCGTTCACACTGGACACGACATTTGCGTCTTTTTGGTTGCTTGACATTTTGAAACAACTTTGAAACAGCGCGAAAGAGGCGAAGTGGTCACTTCAAACGGAGGCAAAATTTGCTTCTTTCGTTTGATGAGTTGTGGGGCATGGTGGGGCTATAGCGCACCCTAGTGGCACTTTAGCCGATAGCACCAGTGTTTGTAAAATCACAATTTAGCTCAAAACCTCATGATATAATAAAGCTCAGACCCTTCTCAGTCAGTCCTGTTGATAATCTCATCACATGTGTGATTCTATGATCTTTATTTGTATGTTTTGTGATACGTGGACCAGGCTTCATGAAAATCTCTGCTTCATATCGTACAGGTCACAAAAACACAGCTCCAATCACTAATAACATCTAATTACTCACTACAGTATCTCAGGAGACTCTGACATAGATCCGTTCAGTATTCTTGTCTGTATAAACCAACACAGATGTGTTTAATGCTCCGTAGAGACGAACAATGGCATTTGTTTATCCACCATGACACTTCTAATGTAATCCCCTGGTGGCCCCGCCCTGGGACTACGTCATCAGCGCATCACTTCCACAAAAGCAGGCTCCTGATTGGTTATGGTGCCTCGAAACGTCGCCAAAGTTCAGATTGTTAAACTCTGGCCAAAATTCGCCCTCGTTCTCTTTGCGTGTTTCGCCTTTTCGCGTCTCCCTTTTTCACAGCTATCGCATAACAATGTACCTTTACATAGACTTAACATTGAAATCAGTCGCTCTTGTCGTGTCTGTCGTGTCTGGTGTGAATGCACCTTAAGAGTTGAGAAGTGGTGTGTGAAACAATGATCAGTATTATCTCCCACACAGCACCTCATAGTTTTTCTCTAATGAGGGATGGTTTCTGCTAATGTCCATTTCACATTATCATCTGAGAACACATTACTGATCTCTCACTATGCTTAAATGTAGATATAGAACCTCATTCACACTTAGATGCTGTTTTTGGTACAGTTTCACAAAATCAGGTAGAGCAGCTTTAATGTAACATGGTTATAATGTGGACATCACAAACAAATCTAGGATAGTATAGAAGCTTATTAGCAGGGGATTTCTGTGTGTGTGTTGTAATGAAAGTGAAGTGAACTGTTAGACTGTGAAGTATAGTCTCACTTTTTCACATAATGACAATAACTGATTCAGTATTTTATGGTGATAGTGATACTTTTTTGTGATTTTGTCTGCAGAGCTCCTACCTGTCTGCTCCTCTCTGTCCCCACATCCCGTCTCAAATCTGATGAACTGTACCAGCCTCAGATTAACCCAACACCTCTCCTCTGTCTCTGTCTGAGATCACATCAGAGCAGGTAAGTCACGCACATGTGCCTGGTCACATGTGCGTGACCACACACATGCACCAGAGACACAGGGTGAAGTCAAGCTGCTCATTGACAGGGTTCTAGAGGGGTTTTATAGACTAAGGCGGCATATGCAGCACTGTGTGATTTACTACATTATTGCTGTGAAATGGACTCTTTATTTGAAGAAAGTGAGAGCGTCAGTGGCTCAGAGTTGTTGCGCTATAACCAGAGGGTTGGCAGTTCGAAACTTTGTGCATACTGTTGCTGTGTCCTTGGGCAAGGCACCAACATTTCTTCTCTATGTCATGAATGTAGTTGTGTGATTAGTGCTTGGTGGTAAATGTGTGGTATTCCTATAGTCAACAAACAGCATATATTTAGCTAAATCCATCCATCCATTTTCTTCCGCATGTCCGAAACCGGGTCGCGGAGGCAGCAGTCTAAGCAGGGAACTCCCACCTTCGACCACCGCCCGATCCACATTGCACCAGCCCTTTTACGGTACCTCCCGCAGGTGGTGGGTCCATGGGAGGTATTTAGCTAAATGTCTTTGATTAAGTTCTAGGATGTAGAGATGTGAGCTAAATATACTTATAAAACAATAATAATATACCTTACAGACACATTTACTAATGGTACATTTAATGTTTGGGAGCAGTGTTAATCACTTTTTTATAGACACTTTCAAAATTTGTAAACAAAAAGTTCTAAATTCCTGAAAGGAGGCAACTGAAGGCAAGACATAATACATTTTCAATGGAGAAATTAGCATTAGGCACAGAATATCACAAAATTTAAAAAATCAAGATGTTTGGGCCAGTGACATCCACTCTGCTACATGTAGGTGATGTCAGAGCCTGCTGAGGAAACATTCGGGAATGCACCTCACATTGTATGTTTATTTAATGTACACATTAACAATTCAAACAATAAATAGACAAATACATACAGAAGTTTCAGAATCGTGACCTGGTTTAGTGTCCGTACAGCAGTTGGGAAAAACTGTTCTGACTGATTTTGTTTGCAGGGACCTGTAGCGTATTCCAGAAGGCATGAGTGTAAACAGGTGATATGCAGAGAGAAAAGGGTCAGAGGTGATTTTTACAGCTCGTTGTATGATGTCTGTGATACAGAGTGTCAATGGACAGGAGGGTGTGGCGAGAGATTTTTGATGATTTGTCTATCATACGTTGTAGTTTTTTGCTTGAGTGTGTGTCCAGAATTCCATACCGGACTATTATGGATGAGGTGATTGCGGTGTAAAACTGAAGGAGGATGTTTTGAGTTGTCTGAGGAAAAACTGTCTTTTATTGGCCTTTTTGTAGATTTTGTAGAGTGCTGTTTCCATTTGTTTGTTTTACTGATGTGTGAACGAGTCAGTGATGGTGATGGGTTCAGTGGAGATGGGTGTTTTGTGAGTGGGTGAGCGTGAAAAAACAACTATGAGTTGCAAGCCACTTAATTTGACCTCATCCAGATGAATATTGAGGTGTATCAACAAAGGGATAATAACAAAGGATTCTTCAATATAAAAGAAGGATGAGGATTATCAAGCGTCCACTTAATACACAGTGTACTGCTTCACCTCATTGAAAGCAAAGCACAGAGTTGGCCCCTATCAACAAATCAATCTTTATTTCAGACACAAATAGATACAGGCGGCAACAGTAGAAATGCCCACAGAAACATCCCTACTGTACCTGTAAATCTGGCATAGGACTACAGATTAAAACTAAGGGGGCAGCAGTGGCGCAGTGGTTAGGTGCTCGCCCTTCAACCAGAGGGTGGTTCGAGTCCCTGTTCAAGACACTCGTGTCCCTGGGTAAGACACTTAACCTACATTGCCTAAGAATGAATGTGGTTGTGTGTGATTGGTGTTCGGTGGTGGTTGGAGGGGACGTAGGTGCAAAATGGCAGCCACGCTTCTGTAGTAGTAGCTTACCACCATCAGGTGTGACTGAGGAGTGAATGAATAATGCAAAAAAAATTAAATATGTAAGCGCTTTGAGAAGGCCTTGGCCATTGTATAGCACAATATAAATCCATTATTATTAAATAATGTAAATAATATTAAAACTAGCCTATGGTTCATTCAGACATGTCACGCCTCATTCACACTGAATGCAGTCTTCCTCCGGACTGTCATTCACACCGAGTGCGGTCTGTGTGCTGCATGTGTCCAGTTAAACCCCCTTTCACTGGTGCACATGGAGCATGGAGCTGCACGCTGTGTGTATGTGAAGCCACATGCAGAGTCTGGAAAAGTCGTTCCCTTTTACATCTGGACACATACAGCAGCAGCTGATGTGAATGCTAGCACAGACTTAAGTGGTTTCTTTTTCCATGGGAGCTTCTGCAGTCAGTGTGAATTAGGTGTTACAGGTCTACAATTGTGAATGTGCACTGTCCTGGTAAAATAAAAATAAAAATTGTTTTATCATTATGTTGATTAAATACAGCAGCAAATACAAATTAATGTTTTATATTAGAGACAATAAAGACCGACACTTACTTAGTGTCTGAAGTAAACACGAGCTGCAACATTGAGGGCTGGAGTGATATTATGGTAAGCAGAGGGTTTTGTAGGTCCACAGTTATACCGACATGAACCTACATCGGTTCATTAGACAAAGAAACAGCAGACAGCAAACATGAAACAGAAACTAAATAGTACTATAATCCATATGAGCACGTCTACCTCCAGGTACTATACCTCAAGTACATAACACCTATATAATAAAGAATAAACCTCTGAGTCACTCGACCCTACTGCCATTGTACTGAAAGAGCTATCAGCTTAGTGTTTGCTTAACCATTAACCCCACCGTTAGTGTGTCGGCAGGTGTTGTCTTGATTTGCAGGGGCCTTATGGGAAACTAGGGAATTCCAACCTTCAAGGCAGTTTTTCCGACAACCTTGACCTCGAACTCGGATAGGAATTTTTGCGAAGTGTAGGACTTTCGTTGTTGTCACAGACGTCACAGACATGGCAACTCCCAGTGCTACAAGTAAAACACTTTAACAAACAGAAAGGTTCTTCAATGTGCCAATACACCTATGTTGTGTGTTTGCCATCTATATATCAGCTGAATAATAAGACCAGTGAATTGAAGAAGAAATATGCAGACATATTCAAACAGATATCAATCTAAGCAATTGATAGTTACTCAGTTACTTCGTGTTGTTTTTCAGTTAGTGTTTGTATTTTGTATTTGAAATGTAATGAAATGGCTTTTACTTCACGTCTTTCATATTCACAGGTACACAGTAACAGAATGATTCTGACCATTTTATGAGTGGTCTCTGAAATGCACTGGTCACCTGATCTGTGGTCATGTGACCCTCAGAGGAAGAGAGTGAGCGGCAGATCGACGGAACCTCTTTGTGCTGTGCTTTTCTTTGGTGAGCGGCTCATCTTCATCTAACCTTACAGTCCACAACAAACGCAGGTCTCAGAGGAGGAAGGGGAGAAGAGAGCCATTTTTCAATGTTATGTTTGTGGACAGCGTTTCCCAGAGTTCCTTGCTTCAGTAAACTCATATTTCACCCGTCACCACCTGTCTGCTCCTGTCCCATAGCACTGGTCAGGACTGGACAGTGAGAGCTGCAGCTGTAACACTATAGTACATGCTGATATACGCTGGCCACTTTATTAGGTACACCTGCTGAACTGATAGTTAAAGGTGTAGTCCGTAAAATTAGATTAAAATTTATTTTTAAATTGACTGTCTGACCCTGTTTTGTGATGTAAAGTTTAATTGTAAATTGTATGTTATTAACAATGGACCCCAGGAAGAGTAGCTGGGTGTAAAGTACAGCTAATGGGGATCCTAATAATAAACAATAACTAGGCCTGTGCTGTCGTCCCCGACAGCAAGGTGTATATCGGCGAAAACGGCCCCATACGTCTGCCCCGTACGTCTGCCCCGTACGTCGCCCCGTATGTCGCCCCGTACGTCGCCCCGTACGTCACCCCGTACGTCTGCCCCATATGTCTGCTACAACTGTCACCAACGGGCACCTTAATCCCTTTTTTGATTTGTCTGGATGTTTGTGAAGAATGTTTTGCCAAATTTAGAAAATTCCCTAAAGCTGCATTCTTCTTTCAGTCTATAGGGGGCGCTATAGAGGTAACTGCCATCAT
>JAVQKC010043764.1:0-18994 GCA_036025475.1 Philypnodon macrostomus
AGTAATCAGAGCAAAAGGTGCTACTTTGAAGAAACTAGAATATAAGGCGTATTTTCAGTTGTTTGACACTTTTTTGTTAAGTACATATTTCCACATGTGTTAATTCATAGTTTTGATGCATTCAGTGTGAATCTACAATGTCAATAGTCATGAACAGAAAGGAAACTCATTGAATGAGAAGGTGTGTCCAAACTGTTGGTCTGTTCTCTCTCTCTCTCTCTCTCTCTCTCTCTCTCTCTCTCTCTCTCTATATATATATATATATATATATATATCAAAATAATAGTTTTTGTTAGTTGTTCAGCAGTTTTATATTAACTGTACTTTCAAAATAATTCTGAAAATGCCAAACAAAACAAGGCAACCAACTTCTTTTGTTTCCTATTCAACTGACCACTTTAGACATGGCCTTTGGAAACTTATAACGGATATGCAATGCCAGGTTCTGTAGTAGCTAAATCAGTAGTGGTGGTCAGAGGCAGGGCAGGGGTTAGGTTGATAACATTGATCCGGTGGTGGGACAGGTGAACAGGGTGGTGTGGGGGTTGCAGCGAGGGACCTGTCCTAAAGTTAAGTTAAATCTATCTTCCTCAGTTCTTAGCCCTATAGCCCTTGCGTCCTTGGGCGCCGTGTGCTGACTCAGCAGGGTTTGTCTTTGTGGCCCCCTCTCTTCGCAAAGTTCCAAGAGTGCAACCTTATTACAAAAGTTTACCCAAGGACTTGATGTTCACAAGAAAACTTCTCTGTTCTGAGGGGGAAAAAGGCAAATAAACATGTAGATTAAACACCAAAAGATCTGTCAAAACAAAGTACTTTTGATGGAAGATTTGATTGAAGAAGGACTTTGTGACGTGATCTATCAGCACAACCTCACTGTGCTGAATAAGAATCATTTTAATCTTGATGCATCATTTGTTTCTGTTTTTTAATATCTCCAACAGTTAATCTGCATTATTCTGTAAACACCATCACCCCTCCGACAATCCATTTCTGTTCTCCTCCAAGACGCTTGCCAATTTCCTTAAGCACACAACATTGTGAGTGTCTAGAATTCATATGCTGCTCTATGTATATATTCACTGTAGCGGCTGCTCTGTGGGGAGCCCGAGCCCATTTGCTTTGGCCGTGCTTGTTTGGCAGACATGGCTCTGACACATACAGATCAGTGCATTAGAGACAGAGGCATGTAGAGTAGCCAGAAAATTCACTTAGTAAGAATATTGTTACTTTCAAGATTCCTCAAGTAGAATAAAAAATACTAATTAAAATTAGTGGGATGCACAATGGTTGGTGCTCCTGGCTCCTAGCAAGGATGTTTTGTGGGTTCAGTCTTTGGGCTGTTTGGAGTCTGTATGTCCTCCCTGTGATCTCTCTGGGCATGCTTCTTCAAGACAAGCTTGTGTTTGCAGAATTGGTAACTAAAAATTGCCCCTAGTGAATGAACGTCAATGAGAGTCAATAGATTTTGTTTTTTGGTGCCATCCCCATGAATAATTTACCCATTGTGGACCTTACCTAAGGCACATAGTAGTTGCTGGGATAGGCTGCAGTCAATGGTCAACCATGAAAGAAATAAGTACAAAAATATATTTGGTGATAAAATTACTTGAAAAATTAGCATTGAGCATTAAGTGACCCAAAATGGCCGCCCAAAAAGAGACATAATTGTTATTGACAGAATTAACAAACATTAAATCTGTGTAATAATTATAAAGTCAAATGTAAAAAGCGTCAGTGGTGTCAGACAGCTGTCATCCATCATGCCTCTCATTGGGGGTTTCATGCTAATTCATTTTCCCATGCCTAATTTCCCTATATTTTTTTTTTTACATTAGACTTAAAGCACAGCGTGTTTTGATTATGGTCACTTTCATAATTAAACAGGCGACTATACCGAAATATGTTGATGTGGTCATGTCCCGTGATGACCAACCAAATTAGCTTGTCAAGGCCGCTTAGCCCGCAGATGGCCGATTGATGGATCGTGGCTGCTTTTAATTGAGCTTTTGGTTGAATAATTAGGGATAAAAATGGACATCATTACCAAAACAAATAAATGTCTATTCAAATCAACATCAAGAAACGGAAAGATGGATGCAAGGTCGGGTCACTTATCACGTATTGGATAGGGCATTGTTCTTTCAAATGGATTACAAGTCTGTTTTCTCACATTTCTTTAGATTCTCAGTGTTGTTTATTGATTGAGTTCTTGTCCTTCTCTTTTCATATGTATGCTGCTGCTGCTGCTGCTGCGGGACGTCTTTCCTCTTCAACCATAAGGTAAAGAAAAGGCTTGATTTGTAAAATATGCACTGTATTGAAGATGTGTTTGTGTTTCTTTTTTATCTCACACTTTAGTTTTTCTTTAAACCATGTATCATGCTGTTTTTCAACCCTACAAGAGGAAATGAAATACTCCAAGAGACTTGTATAGAACATTTAAAGCAGCATCTGAACCTACATTATATGCCCTTTCAATATTTACCACAAAGTTTACCGGTTCAATTAAAATCAACACAATGTTTGTATATTCTTTATTAGGGGTTGCCTTAAATAGATGGCTGGCTATAGGCATTTGTGTATCCATATTCCTATATAATATATCTTACTGTGTAATGGTCAGTAGCTCCCCTGACTTACATTGTAATATAGGATAAGAGGCACATAAGGCTTGGGGAGGGGTCAGTTGCTCTAATAATTCTTAAAATCAAGAAACAAAAGTGTTACTACTTTATAATCTACAAATGCCACAATCACACACGTTTATCTAATTAATGGAAGCATTCATTTGGCCACCCCTGTCCTCTCTGGTTGACATTCCCTCTTCTCACACTGATCCAAATAGCCCCGGACACCTGATTACCCACAACCCTCTCCTGAAGACAGGAATGGCAGCCATGTGTGCATTGATCCCTCTGTACACAGTATGTTGAGGTGGGGGCACAAACCTCCTGTCACAGAGGTTAAGATCACATGTTTGTCTTGTGCTGAACTCAATGTAAAACCTCTATAGAGGAACAGGGGCTGACCTCTGGTGAGCGCACAACATACCGGCCGAAAACTGAGCTGTCAATCAAAGAGCTATTCCCAATGATGATAAGAATGCATAGGAGCGAACTGCTAAGCTAAATAAATATGGGTTTGTGATACAGTACTGTGCAAATATTTTAGATAGGTTTGAAGACATGCTCCCTTGGGTAAAATGTGCAATATATTTATATATTTATATATATATTCTGGTGTACAAAATGCTAAGTCACTAAGACAAGACAGGACTGGCTTACTTTGTCATTATGGTAAGATACTGTAAAAAGTATTTGGATCCAGAGGGTGATCCCAATCCAAACCAAAAATAAAAAATGTTTTGGTCATTTTTCAATGCAACAATTGTATTTGTTTTTCAATCATTGCATTTTCACAGTACTGTAAGGTTTTGTAATATCTGTTCAGCTTTATTGATAGCTAGGACATTTCAATCCATCTCTACATAACATATCTAGAGTTAAACTAAAGACAGGCAGTAAGACACAAGGGCATTGAACAAAATGGTGTCAATGTGATGAGGTAATAATAATCGAACACTAGTGACGGAATGGACAGGATGTAGAAGCACGGTCATTACATTGTGCAAATATTCCGTTCTGTTCATCCCTTCCCCATATTAAAGTCCTGCATGATTGATTCAGCCCTGTGTAAAGTTCCTATTGGTCCTTGCCAATGATAAAGTGACCGTATTTCTCATTTGAAGACTCCCCAGACATTCGCCCTTTGAGAGAAAAGGTGAAAAAAAAAAACTGTCTCTCCCTCCCTTCTCTCTCTTTACATGTCCAATCGTTTATCTATCTACCACCAAATTCATTTCAATTAGAAGCAGTGGCGGCTGGCTCCCTCTCCTTATCGATTGCCACTCCCCCGCGCTTCTGCCCGGTGTCCCCCGCACGTGCCCCGGGCCAGTGTTTGCGCCCTGCTCACTCTCAGGTGTTAGCGGGCACCTTCGCCACCGTCACTATCAACAATAAATATATGAACAGTGGCAAACAATTACCACGGTAACGAGGGATTAATTGTGTCTAGATGGAGTGAGGTCAGTGCAGAGGTCGGCTAGAGCTGTATAATACTAATGTGTTTAATTTTCGTAAGAACCTTAATCTTTTGGGTCAAAAGATGACCGCATATTTTTGATTCAAATTAGCTGATTTTGGTCAGAGATTTGTGCTTCCTTTTAGATCTAGAATTCCTGACTTGAATGTCAATGTTCTTCTACTTTGGCTATGCTTTTGGTTCAGACTTTTTGTCATTTTTAAATCAACATTACCATTGTTCTGTGTTTAGCTCACTTGGTAGAGCTGTTTGCAGAGATTATACGGCTCACCTTGGTTAAATTCCGGACCATGGCACTTTGCTGAATGTTTTTCGCTGCTGTCTCTTTTGTTTTTTTCCTGCCACATCTTCACTGTCCCATCAAAGGCAAAAATCTAATATATTTGAAAACATAAATATTGTTACCTTGAAGAAATGGGATACATTTACTTTACTATAGCTTGTTTGGGCATGTTATAAGTCAATTTCCCATATTCAACTAGCCGTCACTGAACAGTTCCTATACCAACTGCTTCGAAGTCAGAGATCTAGAATTATAATGGTTCCTAGTTCCTATGTTGAAAGCACACAACAAAACAGGTGCTTGCGCAAAATGTTATATGTAAAAAGTGATCTCTCCATTTGTGTTTTGATTGTTATTTACTGTGGCCTGTCATGGCTTTGACACAGTAAAAAAACACTGTTCATTGATTTTTTTCCGCCTTGGCTTTTTGAGTGCTTTAGTGTTTGTATGTATTTATGCAAGTGTGCCCACTGCTCAAAGTGATATTATGTTTGCCTGAGCATAGCCCTGCGTATTGACTGTAACAGGATCGATATTATAAGTGCCTGTAACGGTTCACACTTAAACTCATTTGTCATTTATTGGTGGCAGTGGCAGCAGTTCTCACACATATTCCCCGTTCACAGCTTCTAAATGTGTCATCATCCAGGAGTCGTAACTGGAGGCAAAACTCTGTCACGTTTGCTGCGGACAAGTGTGGTAGCGGCGGCCACTGGTCACTTGTTTAGGGGTGCTAAAATTGAGGTGACGTGATGCTAAGCTACTAACCCTTTAATCTTGGTTTACAACCAGGTTTTTACTAATTTAGACCCGGTTTAGTCCTGGAAGTTTTTAGCCTACTTTTAAGACCTGGTTAAGTCCTGGTTTAGACCTGATTTATACCTGGTTAAGATTGTTTTAGCCCTGGTTTTGACATAGTTTTTAAACTGCATTAGTCCTGGTTAAGATGTGGTTTAGTCCTAGTTTAGATGTAGTTTGAACATTTACTTTGTTTAAATCCTGGGTTTGACCTGATTTAGGCCCGTTAATCCTGGTTTAGAACTAGTACCCAATCTAGTCCTAGTTTAGATTTAGTTTGAACTTTTACTTTGTTTAAATCCTGGGTTAGACCTGATTTAGGCCCGTTAATCCTGGTTTAGAACTAGTACCTAATCTAGTCCTAGTTTAGATGTAGTTTGAACTTTTACTTTGTTTAAATCCTGGTTTAGACCTGATTTAGGCTTGTTAATCCTGGTTTAGAACTAGTACCCAATCTAGTCCTAGGTTAGATCCAATTTAGGCCTGATTTGGGTGTGTTTTGGGCTTGGTTTAGCCTTGATTTAGACCTGGTCAGAGCCATAGAGATAAGAGTTGAGCCACTGGAGGTAAAAAAAAATTGGAATGATGCAGCTTCAAAATAGTTCCATTTTAGCAATTTATTAACAATAATTCTGAATGCATTTGAATGGCACTTTTAGCTTGAGCAGCTACTTCCTGGACCTATTGAGAGAGTCCCTTGCTGTTTCAGAACTGGCCCATTGTTGTGAATAGACTGTCATAACTCTACTTTTCTATAGCTCTGGACCTGGTTAGACTGCTGGCTGCAAGGGAAAGCATCTAAAGCAGTTTCTAAATTGAATCACTTTGTAGCACGGTTTAGGTCGTGCCATTGACAGCCTGTTGTAGAGCTCCACTAAGGCACGATGGATGCAGGCCCTGCAGCCATGCACTGTATCCAAGGGTAATTTACTGCCATTGTTCGGTGTAATGGAAAGAAAACCCATTCAAGGTACATTGCCTTGTTTGTTTTCATGTACTACATATCCTTGACACTTGCTATTTATAGTGGATAGAAAAAAGGATCAATAACTGGATATTATCAATATTAAATTTGATCCAAAATCTTACCATCCAATAAGGAGAGGTGGTAGTATTAGGATCCTTAACTTTTTCTTGTTCTCTCTCTTAATAGGACATACATACCCAGAAGTCCCTGATTTATTGATCATACACAGGTGGTAAGGCACCTTTGTGGCCACAGCTGCCGACATAAATGTTGTAGCTTTACTGTGTCAGCCTTTCCGGCCACCACCAGCCACATTCATACATTGGTATGGTGGGGGAAGTGTCTTGTACATGGACACAATGGTCGCTTTTGTAGTTGGGGAAGGAAATTAACCGCCAACATTTTGGATGGCCACTCTAAGACTACAACACGTGAACTGTATCAAAGTTGAATGTTTTTTTTTTTCTAAAGCTAAGGTGAGGAAATAAATGGATAGTCTTCTTTTTGCAGTTGTGTTAAATAGCATAGGGAGATGGGATTGCTGCTGAGCTGTTATTTGTTAGCATCAGGACCGATATGCTTATGACACTGGTGTGGATGAGGTTTGTTGTGCAGTGCAGAACTCTCACTTCCTAAAGCTGTATACGAGTGACAAGAGTGTGAATGGAAGAGAAAGTGACAAACAGATCAGGTACTGAACCATCGCTGAGTGGATCAGGAGCAGCATGGTGTGATGGTATGCATTTAGAAATACATACAGTACTGTTATAGCATAAGGGAAAGCATCTAGCCATAGGAAATCAGCAACAAAAATAAGGAAGAAAATCAAAAAACAACAACCTTATTAATATATTAAATCTAATACAATCAACATTGCAACTGAGAAATAGGTAGACTTCCATGTTCTTTATGTTCTTGGGTGAAAAAACAATTGACACTCTGTTTTTCACATACTACAATAAATACATTTTACCTTACTACATCACATGGTCGATTTAAAAACATCAGAATGCTATCTCACACCACTGTGCAGTCGATCCACTCATCTGGTGTTGATGATGGTGCCATGTACTCCTGCTGTTTTGTCACTTTGGCTTCCATTCACACTCATGTCTCCTATATACAGCTATAAGTGACTTGATATGAGAGCTGCAGATCACATGCCCAATACTCTATATATGAATGTAGTGCTATCATTTTTGTTTGGCTGCTAATATGTGCTTATAGTTGCTCAAACTTCACACAAATTATATTGTTGGTTTTCATCAGGTGCATTTTGTTTAGTTTACAAATGAGTAATCCTGTACGCTGTACCATCTCAGGAGCCTATTGTTCTATTGTATACATTGCTAATCGGTGTAAAGTTGGCTGGCCAGCAGGGGGGAAAGAGGGCCTTAAATGGATATACACCTACCGTAGTTTTTCAGTGGAAAAAATGCAACGGCTACAAAATATGTTTGTTGTTTTGAAATATGACACTTTTTTATACTACAAAAATTTAAATATAATCTAAATATTTTTTTAAAAGCTTGAGAAAAAAAATACATAACTGAGTCCCTTTAAATAAATTCACTTTTTTATGTAAAATTGTAGATGTTTGATGGAGAATCGCACCTTTCGCACAAAACGTTATCTCGAGGTAATGTTTGAACTTTCCATTCTGGATTCCTCCCCATCTTGGCATTCCCCGCTTCTTCCCCTACAGCTGTGCTTGGCTCTATTTATAGTGAGAAGAAGGGGTAGACCATCAAAGCTGGTTCCATATATCAAAGGCGATGTCTCACTCCATGTCCTCCTTCTAAAACGGGAAGAGCAGGGAAAGCCCCAGTAGAAATCCTACAGCTCCCTTGGCCCACCAAAGACCCAGTGGTGGGAGGAAGACCCTAGGGAATAGCCGAAGGGAGGGGGGAGTAGAGTGTGGGAAAAGAGCAAATAGTCAGCTTGCTAACGTTTATCCAATACTCGTGCTGAAATCCAAGTGCTGGATTTCAAAATGTCCAAAAAGAATCTCTCTGTGTTGCAAAAACGATATAAATAAATGTTAATTGATTGATTGATGTTTCCTTCTGACGTTTGGTTTGAACTTCAGCATGTTTGTCTTGAACGTACTGTATGTGCATGATAGAATCCATTTGGCATAATAGGGTGGTTAGCCACTTGAGCTCACAGGTAAGCTAATAAAGTGACCAATGAATGCAGTAGCCTATATTTTCAAAAGCACAGAAATAAACTTGGAAAAGCAGTGTCATTTTTATCTGACCATTGCTATCGACATGATCTAAGTGAGATTGTCCACTGTAGAATTTGTAATACTGTATGTTGGGTTTAAGTGCACAGCTTCTGCATTTTTAATACATTTATTTTGGGGATACTTTGGAGACTTTCAAAAATGGCTAAAAGAAAAAGCCAAGGAGATGCTTTTCCTTTTTCCCCATGAGGTTATGGGAATATAGGTTTTGTTTTCATCAGTAAAGACCAGCAATAATAAACAAACAGGGGATTGGAAAGTTCAACCAAAGTTGTCCTTCAAAATGTTTTGGTACATAATAATAATAATAATAATAATAATAGAAGTAATTTCACAATAATCACTTCACATTCAATGTGGGTTCAGGGAAACAACGACTGTATACGCTCAGGCGGGGACTCGGACGGACGGCTCGGACGGACGGCTCGGACGGACGGCTCGGACGGGCAGCTCGGACGGACGGCTCGGATGGATGGCTCGGACCGACGTCTCGGACCGAGGTCTCGGACCGACGTCTCGGACCCTCTAGTTGCAGGGCGAGGGCCTACCCGCTGCACCACTGCCGTCCGTATAAAATCTTGACTGACTGGAAACTTGATGATTCTTGGGCATTTGACAAATTTTAAAAAGGTCAAAATATCCAGTCAGTGTGAGTTCTGTGGGAGCCTTTTAATGCCAGAGGTCAGAGACAGAGGTAGGAAGCTACCTCATGCTATATCAAGGTCTGCAGAAGAAGCAGGTGAAGCAGGTGGGCTACAGTAGCAGAAGACCACACTATACTGGTACAAGCCCATGGGTGTAGCTTTTTATCAAATCAAGACGTTTTTCTTGTTGGATTTACAAAGTCGAGCAGGACAGTAGTTTCCATGGTCACAATGTGGAATGTCTATTTCCAAAGGTCATCTTCGTGTCAGGTGGATTCCTTGTTTGTTGATGGTCAGTATTAAGATGTCTGGAATGCAATGTACTGTCCACCATGAAGAAAAGAGATGCAATAGATGTGTATAAGGCTGAGCTATGTACAAGGTTCAATAGTTGCATGTGTTTTGTATTTATAAACTAGACTTACAGGAATGTAGCCTAGAGAATATGATGAGAATGTAATGGTGCTTCCTGTTTCCGTGTCGAGTCAAAGAGCCTCCTGACATGTCTGAGCAAAGATGTGGCTTACGTTCATCGCTGTATTTTAAGATAAGAAATAAAAACCTTTATTTGTCCCACAATGCGGTAATTTGTATATTTTTGTAAAAAAATGTTATGCACAAGAGCCCTTGACGCACAACCTTGTGCTGCAAGCTGGATTCTCACATGGTTTTGGGTTTTCCATCCATCCATCCATCCATTTTCTTCCGCTTGTCCGAAACCGGGTTGCGGAGGCAGCATTTTTTGGTTTTCCGAACTCTAAATATCTGCTAGATATGTCTTTTGCCAGGATACTTGACACATACCCTTCACCAAGGCATTTGTCGTATCGTGCAATGCTAGATAACCTCGATTTGAGATCATTGAGACATTTTTTCTCATAATGGTAAATATATTTTTTTTCTTAATTACTGACCCCTTGTGGCTGACATTTGAGAGTTCCGATCAAATATATTTACACTGTCTTTTTCTGACAATACTTACATACTGGTGTTTTGGCTAACGGAACCAACAAACCAACTAATAAGCTATTAATTACAGTACAATTATAGCCTAATTGATGATGATGTAATGTCAGTATTAAAATGTCTAACTATTGCTACTTCAAAAGCAAGATCTTGTTTCACCCATTTATGCTTTATGGTTCTGTTCTCCAATTTGTGTGATAAAATGCCAGCCAAAAGGTTCCCACATGCTAACAACAGATCTAAGCGGAAAGCGTTATTTTTAGTTACAAGGGCCAATTACTGTTATTGTTAGGGTTAAGATTAATTAACAGGTCTGCAATACCAAAAGAGAAAAGTCAATATGGTTGCATTACAGTTCGTGTGTGTGTGTGTGTGTGTGTGTGTTTGGTGTGTTTGTGGCATACTCCTCCACCAAAAGAGCGCAGCAGCATCACAGACTCTAGATGCAATTAAGAGCCTGTCAAGCTAGTGTCAAAGGTGCACGCCATCCCACCACCCATGCACACCCCCCCACCATGAACACACAAAAACACCCCAAACAAACAAACCGACACACACCTGACATGCACAAACTGATGACAACGCTCCCGCCAAAGCCCCATGTATGTAGGAGGTGTCGCCACGCACACATGTTGAAATATGGCTTCCATATTTCACCACACCCACCACATTTGTAAATGCCAACTCTTTCCTGCGACTCCCCCCTCCCCTCTCCCCAGCCGCTTCCTTCTCCTATACACATGATTCCTCCGTTTTGTCATTGGACAATACCGCAAAGGGTCAGGCTTTTAAGGAATTGAAGGAGTAATCTACTACTGGGGATGGGGAGTGAAGGCACTGCTACAAAATATTGGAAAAAATATAAACAAAGACAGATGCCAGGTTAAACGACACAAAACAGTCTGTGTATACATTTTTTTATGGACAGGTATAGGGTCCTCTCCCCATTTCATCAGTGGATGTAGGCTGCACATTTGGTCTCTTCATGAAAATCCCCAACTGAGTCAGAATTGTTGATCAGGTTTGTGGAGCTAAATCATGTGCATAGTTACTGACTAGAATTCTGGATCCAGACGGCAAGCCCCCTTGCAATTGCTTAAATTGAGACGGCAACTATTTGCAGTCTTTGAGGGCATTTTATTTTGTATTGCACTCATATGAAATGGATCATAGCAGAGAAAAAAAAAAATCAGCTATCTCCATCTTTCTTCACCATTTCCCTGGTCTTTTCACCCAACACTCCCCACAAACCGTCACAGTAAACGGCCGTCTCGGAGTAAATTTATAACTGCCACTGCTGCTGACAATCAAACCCTATCACTAGATTCACACCGTCTGTCTCGCACGGGCCCGTGTGTGGAGGTGGAGACATTGGTCCAAATGGGGGTTGGGGGTACACTAGAATGCACGGTCGTACCCCGACTCCTGACCCCTGCTACCCACTATCATTATACTCATTAACTTTAAGACTCAATGCATCCACACTGATTGGTCACTAAGTTAAAAAAAACAAAAATACCATAGTTCAGGCCTTCAGCAGAACGTAATCTGATCTCAAAGCAGTCTTGAAGGCAGAGCTAAATACATTGGCTTGATGTATTGATAGGTAAAAAGGTCTACCTAATTGATTCATATAAATACATATATTCTTCTTGGCAGATCAAATGTAGGGATTCACCAATGGCTTTAACTCCCATTGCTAAATACATAGCGCCTTACATTTTAATACAGTATTTACATTACAAATTAAAAGACTGCTTAATGCCTAATACATACCGACGAGATGTGTTTTTATGTGCATTTGGATGTTTCTTGCCCCTGTACCTACCCCATTCTCCCCCTCCCTGTGTGGGCTCTCTCATGTCAAGGCCTGTGTCTCTGTGCCTGGTTTGACATGCCGCTCATAATGGTCAGATGGGGGAATACCACTCTGTAGCCTGTCTCTCTCCATATTCTGTCCTGTTACTTTTTCGGTTTCGCTTACCCCTTACCCCTTACCCCTCCACACTACACCCCCACCCCTGTCAGAATGTCACATCGCCGCAAAATGGAGAAAATCAATTGAACGTGAGCTCTCTGAAGGCTGCCTGTACAGATATGGAGAGCAGATTTCTCAAGCATATAGGCAGCTGTATACATTTGAATGGTTATACACAGGGCTTGACATCAGAACCAGCACCAACCTGCCAAATGGTTTCAATTGAGGCCAGTAACGCATTCACTCCACCAGCCACTTTGGCCAGTTTGATTGTATACATAGATTTTAAGAAATGTTATATGCTGCTAATTTAATATACACTGTGCCTTGTCAAAATATGATTATTTAAGAAGCCCTAATTAAATTGAAACAAAGTCCCCAAACAGTGTCTGGATTGCAGGAAGATAATTTTAGCACATTTCTGAAAGCCCTTTATAAAAACCATTTCAACTTTAGATAATGTTTTGGATTGATATAGTGTTTTCTACACACTCAAAGCACTTTGCGATTGTCATGCTTAAGGACACAATGGTAGTATGAAATGGGTAGAGTTAGGATCAAACCAGCAACTTCTGATTAGTGGTTTATTGACCTGCTCCACAACCTTAGCCACTTTTACTGCTAAATAAACAATACAGTAATGATATTTTGATTCAATTGTGATTTTTTTTACTGTCTAATGAATTGCCACAGTGGCCATGCATAAATATCCACGTCAAGCCCTGGTTAATATGTATTCTGTGTGTACAGTGTGTTTGCCTGGTTGTAGAGAACGTGTGTGTGTGTGTGGGGGGGTGGGGGTACTGACAGACTCAATCTGGGGGACGTTTGTCGGAGCTTGTCACTTTTACCGTCAGTGGGGCAGACGTGACAGGCTGTGGCGAGTGAGAGGCGAGTGGCGCGGCAGACTCTCAGGACTGTACCACGAATGAACTCGGAGTGACAGATGGCTCCTTCATGCTCGGGCCATCGTGATGAGAGCTGTGGACAGAAGAAGAAGAAGAAGAATGGTGAAAAGGGGAAGGGAGAGATGTCTTGTGACAGTATCAAAACCCACCAGATATCAGCAGCAGCACTATATACTTCCCCTGTCAGCTTTTCATAACAGGTTTTTCTACGGGCTAGGCACCAGCAAACACTTACCACGGGTTAAGAGCGGAGGCAGTTGTGAAGGCTTGTCAACAAAGATGACACATTTGATCAGGAGTCATTATTTATGAAGTACAGTATTTTTTAAGAATGATAATAAACTAAATGCATCACAGGTCAAAGATGTTCCTAACACAAGGTATTTTGACTCTGCTCTCTGACCCAGAGTGAAGGTGTGCCCAAGGGATATGTCCTTAATAGGCACTCCAGCATTGCAATGTCTTAATTCTATGGGAGGACAATAAAAACAACAATGAAGTACAGAAACCAAGGACCTAACCTGATCATCTAACTCCCAGAAATCACTTGAAAGCTACTGTATTATACATTGGCAATGTGAAGGCAACACCAACACATTCCCAGAATTACTATTCAGAGTATGTTTTTTTGTATGTACTGTAGATTTTAGGTACCAAACTCTATAGTCAGAAAAATAAACTAACTATGCATCAAAATGTATAGGTATAGATTGTCTTTTTGAACCTGCCCCTGGGCTATGTCAGTAGGTTGCAGCTGTTTTCCTTAATAGACACTGCAGCTTTGCACAGTCATTGTTCTATGGGAAGACATTGACAGTTATGCACACTAAGATCACTTCATTTCAATAGTTTCACCAAATCTATAGTGTCACCAATCACATCTTTAGACAGTTAGGTCTATATTAATTTGGCTTTTGAATGTTACCTTGTGGAAAAAGTTATTCAGAAATCAAGGACATCAATTTCAATCACTAAAAAGTGGCCCCAAGCAGATCATCTAGGTCCCCAAAATCCATTGAGTTACTACTGTATCGTAAGTCAGCATTGCAAATGGCGGCATTACTCTAAATCCCACCTTGAAAAGGAGAAATCCATTCTTCACATTTTATCAGGCAGAGACCCAAACTTAAGACTGCCTTCAAAAAACCTCTTTACTTTTTGATTCAGGTCACTGAAACAAAACAGACACACACAACCTTGTAAGACAAATAGGTTTTGTCATCTCCGCAGACGGCTCCCTTTTTGTCAAAGACCACAGGCTGCGTCGAGGATGAATTGTGACATATCCTAATTCTCCTGGAATTGCTGTACAGTCGATAAAAGGAGCAAACGTTCTGGCAATGACCTCCGGGATGGTGTTATTGACCTATTTTGCATACACAGTGGGCGCGAGAACGGACAGGCGCTTTATTTGTGGCGTTATTTATCGGCCAGAAACATGACTGTAATGTCTGTCCGGGGACTCGGCTGGAGTGCAGTTATAGATTATCATGATTGCTAGTTATTAGTGTGTCAGTGTGCGTTTATGTGTGTGTGTGTGTTTGAGAACTACACTAGAGGAGATTGTAGAGATTATTCCAGAGCCCTGTGTTTGAATAAAGCAGACAGAAGCGGTCTTGTACAAATTGTTATTGAAATAGCTTAATGTCAGTCTAACTTAACTACAAGGACAAAGTGGGACAGCTGTAGATGGAGGCTGATATAAATATTCTGTTTACAATGTGATGGTACTGTCTCAACGCATAATTACAGAGTGAAATGTGGCAAACATTTACCTTGACATTCTCTTCTTGGTGTAAATCAATATTCTGCTGGAGCTAGAGATGAGACTAAATTCTCGACACACAAACAGACCACTTTGCTTGTTTTTGTGATGCTAAAAAAAGAGAGGGAAAGACCTCAAAAGCTGGAGAATAATTTCTTCAGCTACATGTCACGGTACCAGACACTTATGTCATGTTGGTGCTGTGGCACCAGAATGAACCTTTTTCTTCATGTGCTAAAGTGAACTTAAAGACTAGGAACAACTAAGCTGTATTTATTGTTTGTTTATTGTTATGGCGAAATTGGCAAATGCAATACCACAAAAAATACACTGACTAAACTCTGCCCTAAAAAGTGTATTTTTGAACAATAGGTTCTTCCCACCATTTAATTTGTGGATGGAGGCTGCTCACATCTTTCTGTCTTTTCATGCTAATCCCAGTCTTGATGATGTTGATCAGTTTTGTGGAGCTAAACCAGATGTCACAATGGTAAGATACACTAAAAACCTAGGATCCAGACGGTGTTCCAGTTTCACAAAAACAACTACATATCCTATACATATATTATATACATTAAACCTCATAATATTTGTGACGTGACCTAGCAAGTCTTTTCTGTTTAGTTATTTCCCTCCTTCCATCTCACAGGTACATGGTATCTCTGTGGGATTAATTGCTCATTTAGCAACTCTTTTCCATATTTCACGCTTGAGAGAGTATCCAAATTAGCTTTGCCATCGGAGTTGACTTGTTCCGCTGGGGAATGGATGACCACACCGGAGGACAGCACACCAAGCCAATCAGCCACATGTAACTCATCAGGACAGGACTTCACTTTCAGGGATAGTAACTTTATCACAACATTTGAGACATTTTGTAGAAGAAAAATGTCAAATTGATTGAGATTGAAGCACTTGGGCTGATGTTATTACCATTGACAAGCTTTCATTAATTTTCTTTTCTTACTTTGATTAGGAGCAGAGACTCACAACAACTATGGGCCTTAGGCTGGGTGCACCCTGGACAGTATACGGTTAGTTGCAGAGCTGACACAAATACTGTATGTACAAAGACTGACAACCTTTCACTATTACATTCATTAACTGGGAGCTATTAGATTTCCCAATTCATCAAACTCATGCATATCTTTCAGCTGTGGCAGGAAGCTGTAGTAACAGGAGAGAACCCATGGCAACACGGGGAGTTTGTGCAGATTGTGTTTAGGCTGTGCAAGGATTAAAACCACATTTTTCCTGTTGCATCTAAACCACTACCATCTTGCACATCATGCTTGTATTCAAGACCATTTATTTCTTTGTAAATGAGAGTTTGCCTCACAGCGTCAGGGGGCACCAAATGGGGCTCATCCACACTGGTCTGGTGGCCTGAAATCAGGACAGTGGTTGGGGTGGTGTTTAGGATGGAGGGGCAGTTATTATTCAGATGTAGCCTGCCCTGCACAGTGGTGGCGGTGTGCTGAAATCGACCTAATGGGCTGGGAAGGCACACTCAATGGCTTCTTGTGACGCTCGGCTGCCCTGATATCCCTCCTGCAACCCCGTCCAACCCTTACCACCAAAGTGCAACAGGCTATCCATCCAGCCTGACGTATTCTGATGACTCGTGTCATTAAAGATAACGTCCACTGAGAAGGTAATTAGCCAAAGTATAGCATTAATCAGTGGCTAGAGCCCCGTGTGCCTGCTGCTGCCGGGGGTGTCGGGATGTGCTTTTTCTAGCCACGCTGGCCCCCTGTGGCCCCCTGTCCTGCACATGGTGGGCATTAACCTTCGGAGGCATGGTCATTTGTCTATGACGGGCTCCGGCTCCCCTCACGAGCGTTGCCTTTTTATTTTTGATGCTGGATGCACCCTGTAAATGCCAGGGTAAGCATTGAAACATGTGGAAAGGACACACAACAGGGAAGAATACAGTCAGAGAATATACTGCGTACAAATCAATGTTAATTGAAAATTCATTGAAATGCCTCTAGATTATTCCTCATTCCCATAATAACAAGTCATCCACTAACTAGAGTACTGGTTGTACGATTCACACGTCAACTAGTTTACCAACATTGTTTGTGCATGAATGTGTCTGTCTGGTTGATTTGTTTGGTGGTGTTGGAGAGGCTGTAGAGGTACAACAGATGTAGCTTATCACCACCAATGTGTGACTGTTGCTCAATTGTAAAGGGCTTTATCTAGTCATCTAGTCTAGTGCCTGTATCAGTAGTGGAGTTGACCCCAACATGTGACTGGTTTTGTTCAGACACATTTTTCTTGATCGTGTCATTTTGAATTCTGTTGTTTGATCGACTACATAAAGTCTGTTTAGTGTTTACCAATGGGTCATTTTTCCTGTCCAGCATCTCATCATCAGTGTCCCCTCAGACAAACAAATCACCCCTGCCTTGCCAAAAACAAAATGGCCACCATCAGTGTGCACACAGTGACATCTCCATCTGCTGTCAGGCACACCATTAAAAGTGCAGGGCAAAATTTCAGCCCTGTCAGTGCATATAAAGCCTCTCATTTCTCTCCATCAGCGCAGTCTACCAGTTCCACAGCAGAGGAGATAGACTCGGATCTCCAAACCAACTCCCATACTGAACATTCTGATTTCATTACCACCCGCCACTGAATATTCATATACATTTTTTTTTTTTACTGCGATGTCAAATCACACCTGGAACCAGCGGGGCTCCATGCATTATTCATAAGTGTAAAGCCAATGGGGTGTGGTCTAATGGAGTTTGCAGAGGTACCGGTGAGCCCGAGCCCTAGACTTCCTGATATAGTATTAATGATGCAACTTCTTTCTCCCACCGGTGGTGCCTAGCTAACCTCACACCCACACGACAGGACCCATGAGTACCGAGGCGCTTCCTCATTTAATTGTTCTATTGCTGACCTTAGAAGGAGATTAGCTTCAAGTACAAGAGGCAATGAGGGAATACAAGTCAGACCCAGATTTCACTTTTCTAACTTCAACTCAGTCCGAAGTGGATCTGTGATGGGAATAGTGTCTATGCAGAAGGGAACATTCTTTGTCTTATCTTCTAACTTAAATCAAATATATTCATTCATCCTTTTGCGCTTATTCTGAGTAGGAGTTGTGGGTGCTTGGCATATTGCCAGCTATTATGGTCCTTAGGCCTGAACAGTGGCCAGTTAGTTACAGGGCTAACACAGAGGCTTCAATAGTGTAAAAAGTACATTGCAATTACTCGGGGCAATTTAAAGTCTTCTCTTCACACATGTCTTTTGGCAGTTAAAGGTAGCCATTTTCCCCGTAAAGAAAGAATAGTAACACAAGGAAGACCTGCATATTGTACACAGAGGTCTTGTGTTTTGGCTGGCTTGAGGATCAAACCCACAACCTCTTCGCTGAAACAGCTCCAAATGACAGAAACAGCAAAAGCCTTTGACTAATTAGAGCTTTAAATCAGCAAACCTTATGTAAAATGCACTCGATTTCACTAGTGACTGAAGTGAGGAGAGTAAACAGGTGATAACAGCTGTCAGAGCGCTTCATCATAAAACTCAGAAAGTCATCAGTATGATTTGGACTTCCTCAAAGTTTCATGTAAATCCCTTTCTTCCTTCTTTCTGTTTTATGTCTTGCAGCCAGTCCAAGGCATAAAACTCATTATGGTTAACTATGCTATAACTCTACTTTACGTACCGGCACTTTAATTGGCTGAAGCATGTGAGGCATGACACATTTTTCACAAAAAAGTTCAGTGGTGAAGTTTCTGTCACCTATTTGGTCATTGTCTTACCATTTTCACACCACAGGGAGAAGTAATTCCCTCAAGCCAGGCCTAGTGTCTCTATAGCTTATGGTCTCTTGAAACCAGGATTGCTGACTCATAGTTTGGCTAAATGGTATTTCTGGATACAGAGTGCATGCAAACTCAACATTTCTCGTGAGCGGCTGTCCGTGACCTCTGTTCGTCTATCTGTGACCTCTTGAGTTCAAAGTGAGGAGGGCCGCACTGTGCATTAATTCCATTGGTGCTAAAGGCTTTGTCTAGGGTTGCATTGTCAGTGGTAGGGTTAACTTAACTAGCTGTATTCTCTTAGTCTCTTAGTTTAGTAAATTCGAATTGCGCATCTCAGTTAGTTTTATTTCGAAAAGCTTATTTGCAGTGTTTTCACCATTTTGTTATCCCCAAAATTAAATCAAAATCCAAGCTAAGCATTTGTTTACCACTCACCAAACAAGCGGTAAGACAGCTGCAGTACATCCAGAACGCTGCTGCTCGAGTTCTGACTAAAACCAGAAAATATGACCATATTAGTCCTGTCCTCAGGTCTCTGCACTGGCTTC
>JAVQKC010043801.1:0-12614 GCA_036025475.1 Philypnodon macrostomus
AAGGACTAAACTGGGTCTAAAACAGGTCTAAACCAATAAGGACTAAACTGGGTCTAAAACAGGTCTAAAACAGGTCTAAACAAGGTCTGAACCAGGACTAAACCAGATCTAAACAAGGACTAAACCAACAAGGACGAAACTGGGTCTAAAACAGGTCTAAACAAGGTCTGAACCAGGTCACCATTATTTGACCATAACAAAGATTTGAGATGTACATTTCTCTCAGTTGAAGACTTGCAACATGGATATTGTTTGTTTGCTCATTATGAGATCATACAAATGTAAGCCATAGAGCCCAGCCCTGGTTTGGACCCACACATTTTTAACTCAGATAAACAGGTGAAGCCTTCACCCCCAAAACACCCATCACCCGTAAAAATGCAATTTCCTGAAACAAGACACATGGAGCAAATTGTGGCGTGTTGTTTTCCTCTTCCTCTGTCTGCCTATTACCACCGCGGCTGCAGCAGCTCTGTGAAAGCCCGAGCCCAGCTCTCCGCAGGCACTTTAGAGACATCAGCATCCAGTCTATTTCTCTGGGATCAGGATCAGGAGGGGAGGGGGGAGGGGGCTAGTGTTTTTGTCTGAGCACAGAGTGAAAACTGGGGGAAAAGACAGGAGGGAGTACTAGAGGGCTGTACTGTGAGGCCTAGGAGAAATTAGAATATTGTCATGATTTACTTAGACAGTTATTATTATGTCTTGTGTTATTAAATATTTTGAATCAGCAAAAGCAGTATAATTCAGAAATATTGCAGCAACTGATTAATCTTCTAAGCACGGATTGCATTTTCTGCTGACAATGAAGGTTTGATCATTTTTATAATTTTCTGGAATAGCCTACTGTTTGACAATAACAACAAAATCTAATAAACTATTATGTATTGAGAATTGCAAAAAGCCACTTGATGTTTTTCTGTAAAATTCATTACTGCAAAAATAGTACTAGCTCATAACTAATTCACCATAAAGGAATCCAGGACAAAGCCACGTTTAAAGCAGGCTGAAATTTTGTATTCAATAACATAATTTGAAACTGAATGGTCGAGTAAGGACCATAACATTATTGTAATGTAAGCAGTTTCTTGAGCCATAGATATTGCACACTTACTGTAATAGTGATTACTTTGAGGTATAACTTAGCCCCTGTCATGAGACACATTTATAATATAGACAGATTTGCAATTCATTGGCTGAAAAACAACAACTATTTTAGCACACTGTACAGCTGTAGAAGATTCAGCAGCGAGGGCAGGGGGTGTAGAAGTAAACGGGTGGTTGATTGTGGAGGAGACATAAACTGTTCATCAACCGGATAGAGACATGCAGATGCGGGGGGCAGGCAGATTGTTTGTGGGGGTTGCACAGCTGGTTCGGGGCTGGTACGGCGCAGACACACACTGATCACATGCACCTCTGTCCCCTGGCCTCTCCCACTGGGCGACCCCTCTAAAGGCCTCCTGTCTGGGTCATGGCGAGGGATTTCAGGCCAAGTTGAAACATCCTCTGTGTGGTCGAACCAGCTCCCGCCCCCTGCTCCACAACATGAACTCCCTTTGGGCCCGTGGCAGTGGGGTTTGTGTTCGCTAGTGTAGGCTTTTATACATGCTGGTCACTGGCAATAAAGTCATGCACAGTATGAAAGAAAACATGATACAAATGCTATCTGAATATTGTTAGAATATATATATATAAAACGATGATGATGTAAGAAGAGAGATTTAGTTTTAGAAGTCTGTATATAAGGCTAATGACCTATCAAGTTAAGACAGAACCAGAAGTAAGCTAAAAGGCTAAAGCTAATACTAAATGTTGAAATACCTAAACAGTCTTTCGCATTAAGCCAAGAAATTTTGTCATGCTGCACATATGTTGAAAACAAACCTGCTGGCATTCAAACCAAGAATCAATAGATGAAAATCAAAGTACTAATAGTAAAGTATAGTGACAGATTTGATAGAGTGAAATAACAAATTCAGACCAATTCAGAAAAGTGAGGCTCTCTTTTCACTGCTATTTTCTGGACATCATCCAAACAAAAGGTCACGCGACTTCAGCCTGTCAGCTGTCTGATTAGCTTCCTGCTCCAGACAGTCCATGAACTGAGAGGTCAATATAACTGTCAATCAACAGTGTCTTTAAGGGATTTTCAAATGGCAATGCACAAAACATGTACTATTCGGTAGGCTATGCAAAAAACATGGATATACAGAAGTCATGCAGTAATATATATGTGCTAAAAAAATTATTATTAATTATTGAAATTAATCACAAACAAACTGAGTATTTAAATGCACCTATGGTTTAAAGTGAATGGTACAGAAAAGGCAAAATATCAAACAGTCACTTGTTACAACCAATATCTACAGAAGACCATTTTGAATCAACCTCAATGCATATTGGCGTTCAGGCCACACTGGGCACACCTCATTATGTCACGGTCTACCTCAGGGGTGTCCAAACAATGGCCCGGGGGCCAAATGCGGCCCGCAGAGCAATTTTTTGTGGCCCTCAGGCTTACCTCTCAATTGGCTGAAATGATATTTTTACTGCATTTGACTCTACATAATCCAAGTCCACTTTTCTGTGTGGTTATTGTTGTAATATAATAAGTGAATAAACCTGAACATAAGTGTCAGAAAACAGATACAACTGAAGGGGACTTTTGGTGAAGCAAAATCGGTCACCTCAGCAAGTGGCCCTCCTTGGTATAAACTTCTGACATGTGGCCCTCAGTGAAAAAAGTTTGGACACCCCTGGTCTACCTAATAAAGTGGCCAGTGAGTATATTTTGATTTTAAATACACCTCACTAATATCTTGCTGAAGTTTTAAGCCAACTCACATAACCTTCTAGATGTCTGTCTCACGTCTACAGTCTCTTACAGCTCTGGAGAGTTTATATTTTTATAAACCAAATTAGGGAGCTATAAATGGCACGACCGGCTCCTTTGTCGTCCCAATTTTCATTCAATCACTGTGTTTTGCTGTGCCCTTTTGAAATGTGAAAACGGTCTAACAGAACTGAGCAAAAAACAACATTTACTGCGAGCGTTGAGGTGATTTCCTACTGTTCGTGCTCCACATGAGGCCAGGGCTCTGTGACATTTCACACACCAGCTTCCCTCCATTCACTTCAATTACCCTGAGATAAACAATTGTCAAGGTAAATGTTGAATAGATTTCCAACGGACACACAGTCTTACATTATCAACCCACATGCAACAATACAATGGCATTTTCATGGCAATATCACAGGCACTTTGTTTTTCATACATCCCACTATAACCAGACACGGGGCTATTTGCCGTTCTGAATAAAACATGGACTATTTAGTAATGCAAAAAATAATAACCGTTCCTTTTTGGCTCCTTCTGGGATTGCTACAGCAAATATTCTAGCATGCTGGGGTTTGCATATTCATCTAACAATATTTAAAGTAAATGCGCGTTCTTACACAATCCTCTCTATTTATCTGAGCTTGAGGCTAGCACAGGTTTGCAACAAATGTAGTTCGTTCCATCAATAGCTCCATTATATTGTGTAACACAGGGAGCTTCTAGCCCGGATTATAGCACAGAGGACGAAACCAGACAGGTAAACTAAACCAAGTACAACGCCAGAAACTTAAGTCTAGGGTTTCCCCAATTACAGTGACACTGGTAGGTCTGGCTTAAAAGAGAACAAGCACATAGTGGAAAAATAACTATTTATTTATTAAAACAATATTAAAATCAGACTTTAATGTGCTTCATATTAAAAGTGGCTTCAGTGGTTGGTAACATTAGGTGAAAGTGCTAAGAATAAAGTGCCTTTAGTATGTAACACACACACATACTTCAAGTACACCTAACAAACCAATAATCCCAATGGCACGCACACACACGCACATGCATGCACACGCACGCAAGCACACACACACAAACACACACACACTTAAAGTACACCTAACAAACCAATAACCCCAATGGCACGCACGCACACAGACACGCACACGCACACACACACTTAAAGTACACCTAACAAACCAATAACCCCAATGGCACGCACACACACACGCGCACTTTACTAATAACACACTATGGGCATAATACACAAAAATAGAGGAAACTGGAAAAACCCTACATCCAATCTAATGATTCATAAACAGAGCAAAACTGAGCCAAAAGTGAGAGTATAAGACAGACATCAATCTTAAAAATCAGCAAACATAGCTCCTCTTTTATCCAGGGCTCGGCCGCAACACCCTGGAGAGCTCACCCGACCCAAAACACCTTTAGCCCACAGAAAGTACAACAGTCAGGACTATACTACCTCTTACTTTATAACATTAAACAAAGCTAAAAAGGCAAATACTTACACACAGCGATACACGAGTATCAAGTCCATATAATACTGTGTATTTATTTATTTTTATTATAATGTAGAGTTTTATTCTATTCTGTATTGATTGTACGTTAAGACTTATTTGTTGTAACAAGTACCACAGCAATTTCCCAATGATGTGAACCTCTTCACTCATATGGCAATAAAAACATTCTGATTCTGAATTACATGAGTGAGAAACCACACCCAGAAGACTAGGCTTGACATTTAAATTTGACAACAGAGCCATACCTTCAAGGGAGATTTGTTACCATTATTTCCTGCTACCTATTATACAGCTTTACAGCCATCCATTCAGATTTCACTATAGAAGGATCGAGTAACATCTCTAATCAAAGTGTGTATTTAGCCACTTGACTTAAATAGATGCAAAGTCATGGACACAACCCTAGCATTTAGTAAAGTGCCTGCAAATATGAATTTTCAAAAGGGCCCGATAAGCTAGACTGTGAACTTGAAATATGGCCACTGTTTATTCTACTTAAGGTGTGATCTGTCTGAGTGAAGTACATGTCTTTGTCCTCTTTCAGAATGCATGAGAATCCTTGTGAGACTCTGAAAACAGGAAATTGAAATAAAGCATGCTTTTATTGCTGCAGCTGGTTAAGTGCGGGTTCTTTTCTTTAGGCGCTGGTTGAGGTTTAAATGTCTGACAAAATTGAACAAACAGAAGTAATAAGCAATAGTACTACTCGAGTTAAATAAAAAAAGATTGACCAACACTACAAGATGCTCAAACCAGGATTGTCCAGTTAAGTGTAAAGTGTAAAGCCCATTTCACCAATTATGTAAAATAGGGGTAAAATAAAAGACTTACAAAATCACAAATTATTTATACTGTATTAATATTAAAAAATCTGTATATGTATTTTTTTATTTATATATATTTTTTTACCAAACAATATTTTCTAGTTGAAAATCAGAATCAAACACTAAGCTATTTATAGTGCCGTTTTAATCTAAGATAATATTGTTAGAAAATATCAAAATATTGTCTTTGAAACAGTTTGTTTATATGGTTGTCTCTCAGTACGCCTCTGTGTCAGACCTGCGACTAACTAGAAATCCCTAACAGAAATAATCAGAAGAAAATGAACAATTTTCAACATGTGGTTGAAGTTGATCAGGTGGATGGTCTTGGCTCCTGTGACTGGTGAGGTCAATGCACTCATTACATTTGGCACATTTAGTGAAAAACATTTATTGTCTTCTCATCACCTCTGGGCCGCTGCTGCTATAACCATTATGTGCCCCTGGATGAAAATATGCCATTATACAGTATTGCTCATTGCCTGTTACTGCCACGGTCTTAATTCAACCATTTCCGTGTTTGGGCCATGGCTATTTGTGTTTATTTTGCATATTTTCTTCCCTCCAGGAGACATTAGCGTGCCTCTTCTCTCTAAAAGGATGTGATAGCGTGGTGCATTTTGGGAGCAGTTCCCATCATTCATGCAGAGAGGGGACAAAGGGAGCTCCTCCGTGTCTGCAGCCATCGAGGCATTTACACGTCAGCTAAATAAAACAGGCTATTTACATGAGTGCTGGCAACATAACGTCATGTGACATCTCTTTATAGACTCTGTGGGCAGGCGTTACTGATTTACTGTCAGTGTGACTCTGTAGGGGTCTATTTTATGTAGGATAATCTTCTTAATTTCCACACAGTTCATCAATATATTTATTTCATCTTTCATTTTGGATTTTGCTTTGAGACTGGGACAAATATAGACATGCTTTTCAACTTGGATCAGGATTGTATGGCAAAATACAGTAATGTAGACCAACTAATAAGAACATAGTGATGAAGCCTAGATGACATATCAAGGTCTATTTTGTTGCCCACTGGTTACTGAACTGTCTAAGTCATTTAAAAAAGTTTATCCTCTTATTTTCCACATGGTTTATGCCAATGAATCAAGTTAATACAAACACAGTCCAGTCAGTGAAGATAAACGCCCACCACTTAAATAACATGAAATTGAACCCAGAGCATGTGGGAGTGAGTGGCTCATATTAGCAGCTGTATTAAATCGACTAGGACTCAGCAGGGAGCAAGCTTCAGGGCTTCAGCGCACACAAGGCAGGTAATAAAAACAATGCACAGCACAGTACAGTAAATTATAAAGTATCATTATCCCAATATAAGAATAATCCACTGGTGAATCTTAATTGCCTATTGTGAACAAAAGTGAAACAAAACAAACAAACAAACAGAATGGAAGAGTTTTCTCTCTGCAGTTAACCACTGTCACTACCCTGCCTAAGGCCCATAGCTGCTGGGATGTGCTTACAGCGAATTTGACAGGTTAGACTACCCATTTCGCAAAAACAGTGACTGTAACTGTATACATGTTTTTGAAAAATGGAATGGTCATTTGCAAGGTGGAAGAAAATGAATGCATTGAGGAAACAATTATACATATACAATATTCATTTTAAAAGATATTATTTAGCTCTAGTCTAAAATAACAATTGCATATATCTAGACTCAAAAATTGACTCTCGATATATGAAGACTTGATGATTTCACCTCAGGCTTTTTACTGTAAACAGGTTCAATGGCTATTTTTAATGAAAGGCAATTGTAATCTATGTGTAAAATATTAGATCAGCACTTATGTCGATTTTCATTATTTTTCAATTTAATATCTAGGCCTTGATGATGCTTCAACAGTGTCTCCTCAATGAATCACCGTCCCTTGTGGCAGTCTTTGAATAGGTGCTGGCACAGGCAGCAGAGACAAAAAATACATGTGATATACTGTAAAAGATTCTATGAATGTGATGAAGAAGCTAAAACGTTCATTGGAGAATTGAACTGTGGCCACTGATGGTTTGGCCAAATTCAGTGCTAGACCTGGTAAAGTCTGAAATGGTCTAACACATTATGTTTTGATTAAATGACTCGGCTTAATTCATGCTTCAAAAATACAACTCATACATTCAAATGATGATTTCAAGGTCTCCCTTTTTTAAAATAAATGTAAAATAAATAATCAGAAATAGGGGTGAGGGGAGGCAAACAATATACCTGATATAAAAACCGTTATAAAGATGTGATGAAAGAGCTAAACATTGAATTAGAGGGAGGTTCAGTAGTGGTCTTTTGTCTTGAGCTGCAGCCAGTTATATTAGCATTAGCTCCTCCCACTGCCCAGAAACAGCCCCAATGCTGTTCCAGTGGCTGCTGTGTAGTCATTATTGACTCCGCACACGGCCCTTAGTCCTAGTTTATCCTTGGTTTAGAGACCTTGTTCAATACTGGCCCTGATTTAGCTTTAGTTTAGTATCAGTTTAGTTCTGGTTTAGTCATGGTTAATTTTATATTAGTTTTGATTCCATCCCATTTTGACTTGTATACTGTATATTACTGATATGTGTGAGAACTATTATCAGTTGTTACTGCAATAATATCACATTTTTGTATTGTTTTTTTCTCCATATTGGGATTATAGTCAAATACAATAAATGTATCACAGAAAACGGGGTAACGGTTTTGCAATAATGTTGCTATAGTAATCCATTGTATATAGTCAAAATAACTGCTGCCCAGCCCCAAAAGAAAGCCCGTCACTGTCCTAATATGGCTGCTGTGTAGTCATTATCACCTCCACACACGCCCCCGCCCCCCTCAGACACGGCCCGGGATGGGGGGCTCCTGTAATTGATAATTAAAGAGCAATAACACAGCGGTCAATGCAATCTCGCTGCAGGAGCTCGCCTCAGACAAACCCCCACCTTTTCATCAAATACACACACAACCACACACACACCACACACACGCGCGCACACACACACACACAGTAGAAGTCAATAAAAAGATTGTACTAATCATTACAGTAACGCCTCACAAGACCTGGCACGTTTTTACAGAGATTGCATTTTTCTTGGCACCGTTTCTGACAAAGTGGACGACAAGCTTAAGTTTATCGCTAATGCTAATCAACACACCCACGAATCTGAAGAGACATCATACGCACGAACATGAAGAAGACACACATGTTAATTTAGAAGCACAGAAGACCGCCATAGCCAATGGGAGCTAGATGTGTGTTAAAGGGGTCACATATGTCTTTTAGCATGATTTCTGAATAAGATTTGGATGTAACACTTTATTTTACATAACTACATTATATCTACCCCATTAAGTACAATGTAATACACTGTGTAACAAACTGTAATAACTACATTGTACCTAACCTTATCCATTCTGTATGTACAATGTAGTTATTACAGTTTGTTACACAGTGTATTACAGTGTACTTAATGGGGGAGATACAATGTAGTTAAGGGCTATGTCAAATAAAGTGTGACCGATTTAGACACTTCTAGATTAGCGTTTCTAGATTTATAAATTTAATGAAAATGCATTCTCTCAGCTAATGCAAACGATGGAACATAGTAGTAAGGTAAGGGTTTCTTCACCCATCTGCATAGAAAAGTGATTTCAGATCTTGAGCAGGTCGGTGCTTCAGCAGACAAGCTGATGTGTAAAAGGTACTTTTTAAAATATTTACCTAAAACTTTAAAGCCCAAAAGAGGCAGACATGTTACTTTAGCAGCACAGCAGATCAATACACAGACAAAAGGCCGCAGTGCTATCGATTTAACCAAGGCCTGTGTACAATACTGTTGTGTCAGGTGGTACTTTTCATCTCATTACCATCTCGTTAGTCAGCATATTTCCACCAACAAAACGCCGCTAACAATCACACATAATTAAAGTCTTGCTCGTTAATTCGGGAAACAATTGAACAATGCAACTGAGAGGGCTTTACAACACAAAGCGAGATGTAAATATGGTTGTTTGATCGTGCCGTTGAATAGTGAAGACCCCATTCTGTCATATTGACAAGAGAAGAGTGGGACAGACAGCCAGTTTAGTGTTGACGGTGAGGATTGAAAATGCCTCTTGATGTGTGTGTGTGTGTGTGTGTGTGTATTTGTGGGATATAATTACAGAGGAGAGGAGCAGGCAGAGGCTCCACTGATTAGAGGCAGAAGTAGCTAATGATTATGTATGGACAGGTGACAATTCGTCTAAATACTCAATACTGCGGCTCATGTATTATTTGAGACGAACAATAATGGATGTCTTCTGTTATATTAGTTTTATCTTGTTGGGTAGAGAGAGAGATGTATTTTTTGTAGTGTTCATTTGGCGTATTTTGTAATCAGGTTCCAACTCTCCCATCCCCCAACGACCACACAGATTTATTTCATGCCTTTATTTGATTAAAAAGTTAATTGGACGAATTTATCGACATGTTTTCACAATTATATCCACCATAGCGCCATATAAATTCACGGCCAATATAATGTAATAGTCCGTGCATTTCACTTAAGTTCCCTTTAAAATAATAGCCCAGATCTTGCAATTAGATATATTTTTTTATTATATACCTACTCTAAAGTTTAATTATTGTTTTTCTTGAGAGGAAATGCCAACATGTTTTTAGTTACATCCAAACAACAATTAATCCTCGAGTCTGGAAGTGTCGTCTGCTCAGTCCGTTTCTTTGTCAGGCAGCTGTGCGTTACATGTGGTGAAGACTGCAGACATCAGCTCCTCCGAGTGTGTAACGACAAACAGGGCATATGGCACACGCAACATTTTGCACTTCTTACGTCAGCTTCTCCAAACGCAGCTTTATAGGACTGCCATTGTTCAAACAGGTTTTGAAATGTTTTAGATATTTCTCACTCTCTATATCATCTCTGTATATTTTGGATTTTCCCAGACAGATCAGATTGTGTAAAGTGGAACTCACAAAACAGTGGTTCAGTCCCCACCCGGTTTCATGCTGCTGTTGTGTCCTTGGGCAAGACACAGTTTGTGATTCTGGTGGTAGTTGGAGAGGCTATAGGTGCGGCCTGACTGCCATATCTCAGTCAGTTTGCCCTCAGCATCAGTGTGTTACAGTGGACCCAATGAATGCAGCACTCAATTGTAAAGAACTGGCTGGAAAAGTACTATCTAAACTAGGTCCATGCTGTCGGGACGAGGTGTATATCAGCGAAATGCCCTCATACATCTGCCACAATGGGCACCTTAATCAGACATTGTGTGATTTCTAATGATTTTATATTGTTAATGAGCAATTAAGAGGCACCGCCCCCAAACCATGACAAACATGAGAAGGATCTATTTGACTTATGGATGATTTTTGAGGAAGGATACATTTTCTAAAACTACATTCTTCTTTCAGTCTACAGGGGGCCCTATAGAGGTAACAGCCATAATATTATTCAAATGTGTTCAGGGCCAGGGGGTAATTAGGTATTTCAGGTTTGTATGTGCAAGTTAGAGGCTGTCAAATATACCTGACTTCCCATTCTCAATCCAAAATGGCCGACTTCCTGTTTGTTGTAGGGTGGGGTCATAATAATATTTTATGTTGGGTACACTGTGGAGAATCACTGTACCAAGTTTCATTGCTCTCTGCCAAAGCAAGTGTGTCCAGGATCCCATAGGGGTCATAAAAATGGGGGCGCTATAGAGGCCTTCTTTATTTGACCTCTGTAATGTGCATTAAATATACACTATTCACAAATTCATGTGATTTCATTCATGCGGCAGTTGTACTCGTCCGCAAGCATCTTCCCATTGTTTTCCCCTTTTGTTCGTGAAGAAAAGCTTACATTTGTTCCTTTTGATGCCTTTCGACTGGAAGTTACTCCAAAAGCTGCACAATGCGGCATTGTAGCGCCTCTTTTTGCAACCACAGGATAAGCAGAACATACGTGCCAATACTGTCTACAACCATAATAAGTCATTGTCCCAGAATGCATTGCACGCACAAAAACATGGCTGCTCCCACAGCTCCAAAGTAGCAGTAAACAACAAAGACTTTATGATTAATGGATTTTTTAACTCTGTATTTATGTAGTGGAAATAATTTGTAACATATTTAGAGCAACTTGTCTTAAGAGCTGGGGTTCCTTTTTTAAAAAAAAATACTGCTGATATGAACGAGCATCTCAAACACTAAAGTCTTCATGTAATTTGTTGTGAATATATGAAAATAAATATAGGCCATAAATATGATGTTCAGCTCAAAGATTTAAGATTGTTGGGTTCCAGTCATTTTGAAGCATAATTTATTGCTTTCATAAGAGAGATTCTGAAACTGAATATAATAATGAATAATATATGTGCAATAAACTCCTAGATACAGTACATCAATGAATTCTGTTACTAAAGAGAACAGTATATCTATAGACATTGTTTTTCACACTTTATTCACTGTTGAATAAAGAAACATGATAAACTTCTTCAGTATCAACATTAACATCAAATAGGAAATGGGTCCAAGTGGGCTGCTTACCACTAGTTTGTGACTGTGGAGCATTGCTTAATTTAATACCTCCCAGAACAGGATCCAGTAACTTCTGAGCAGAACTAAAAGCTATTATTAAACGCAGCTCCCTCAAGCCATTAAAACATGTATTGGACTGGATTTGTTAATAATTAGGCCTAGGATACATACAATTATTCCTTTTTAAACATGGGAGCCACGTTACTTCTCAGTACGTCTCAGTTGTTTTCACACTTAGCTTGTTCCCCCACTCTACTCGTTCGGCCCTTTTTTATGTTTGATGTTTCAAAGCACCATGCTCCTTCACTTTTCCACCCTTGACCCAATACACAGTAGCCACATGTCTTGCGTGTGACGTACTCTGTTGTAAAAATGTGTGTGGCGGTGGACGGGGTGATCTGTCCGGAATCTGGTAGCCGAAGTTGCAAAAGCTGACCCGTGCGTCTTCCACTATGCGTGGAGTGCCAGCGGTGCACAGCGCGCTGAAGCTCGTTTAGTCCTGATGGCTTGTTTGGGCTTGTGTTGTGCCTATGTTTGAGTATGTGTAACAGAAGTTTCACTGCTCAAAAACACAGTCATTATAAAGGAGTCAGCTCGTTTCAAGAAAACTAATGCCCCCTTATACTACAAGGAATAAATACTTCTGATTATGCTTTTAAATAAATTTGTTAGATTCTTATACACACTGACAAGTGGTTAACTCCATTAACACAGCATTGTGTATTTACATCTGTACACGTTGGGGTCCGAGTTTAAAGAACTAATTAATCCGTTGTTAATCAGTTTCTTCAAGTCTTGGTTTGTTTGGAGTTTTTGGTCTCATCAAAAGAGTGGCTGGCCACATCTTTATACAACCACATTGGAATTTCCTGTTTGGTCCTCCAAAGGTTATAGATCAATGTGATAA